>VZQC01004854.1:3069571-3081249 GCA_009823505.1 Rhizomys pruinosus
GAGGGCAGGCAGGGCAGGCAGGGAGCCTGAGCACAGGGGATGGAGGGCAGGCAGGGAGCCTGAGCACAGGGGATGGAGGGCAGGCAGGGCAGGCAGGGAGCCTGAGCACAGGGGATGGAGGGCAGGCAGGGCAGGCAGGGAGCCTGAGCACAGGATGGGAGCCTGAGCACAGGATGGATGGAGGGCAGGCAGGGAGCCCCAGCACAGGAGGATGGAGGGCAGGCAGGGCAGGCAGCAGGAGCAGACAGCCGCAGCCCCGCCACTTTTGAAATACTGTTTGAAGCCTGGCACACACCTTTAATCTTAGGACTTTGGAGGCAGAGACACATGGGTCTCTGTGAGTGCAAAGCCAGCCTGGTCTACATGGTGAGTTTCAGGCCAGCTGGGTGTACAGGGAAACAATACGGTCTCCACTTCTTCAGCCTTGCTGTATCAATAGCTGCACTGTAGAGGTGAGGAGACTGAGATGCAGGGAGGTGAGGACAGGGCTAGAAGATCAGGATGGGAAGACAGAGTCTCCACAGTCCTGCTCCATGCTGCCCGGGTCACGCCAGGAGTCCATATATGCTTTTTTTTTTTAAAAATTTTTTATTTATTTCTGTATGTGTATCAACGTACTGTCTGCATGCAGGTCTGTGCACCCGTGTCGTGCAATGCCGCAGAGGTCAGAAGAGGGTCTCGGATTCCCCTGGAGCTGGAGTTCTCCTGGGATTGGAGTTTCAGACAGCTCTCGGCTGCCCTGTGGGTGCTGGGGATCGAACCTGGGTCCTCTGCAAGAGCGGTCGGCACTCTTAACCGCTAGGCCATCTCTCCAGCCCCAAGTCCATATATGCTTTATCTGTCTGTACTTTCAGTCATCTACTGTGAATTTTTTTTTAATCTTTTTGAGACAGGGTTCCCCTGTAGCCCCAGCTGTCCTGGAACTGACTATGTAGACCAGGCTGGCCTTGAAGTCACAGAGATCCACCTCCCTCTGCCTCCTGAGTGCCGGGTTTAAATGCTTGTCCTACCACACCTGGTTGTGGATATTTTTTTAATTAAAATTATGTATATTTTTGGTCTTTTCGAGACAGTGTCTCCCTGTAGCCCCAGCTGTCCTGGAATTCGCTCTGTAGACTAGGCTGGCCTTGAACTCACAAAGATCTGCCTGCCTCTGCCTCCCAAGTGCTAGGATTAAAGGCATGCACCACCACGCCTGGCTTAAAATTATACGTTTTTTTAATGTGTGAGTATACTGCCTGCATGCATATAAGTGCACTCAAGTTGTGCAATGCTGGTGAAAGTCAGAAGAGGGCATTGGATCCCCTGGAACTGGAGGTAGGGATGGCTGTTAGCTGATATGTGGGTCTGGGAATCGAACCTGGGTCTTCTGCAAGAGCAGGCAGTACTTGTAACTGCTGACCCATCTCTCCAGCTCCTACTGTGGCTCTCGAATTTCAGATTTTTAAGGAGAAATAGAACCAATATTTAACTTCGTTCTTGGTCCTCTTTGGGGCTATGGAAACTGATCAAATTCCATTCCTCCATTTCATAATGTGTGACCTCAGATAAGCAACGAAACCAATCGGAGACTTAGTGTCTTTGTTTCCAAAACGGGAATAGAGCCTACGGGGTCATGTGAGGCTTCAGGAAAACAGTGCGATGACACCGTGGTCCTCTCACAACTTGAGCTCAGCCCTCACTTCCTATCCCTATCCAGATCTCTCAGTGGTCCCTAGGATCTGCTGAGCCTCCCGACAGCATTGAATCCCACACAGCAGCACCATTCCTCTCCAGCTCTGCAGTCCCACCCCGCATCTTCACATGCGTGGGCTGAAAGCTGAGGCTGCAGTGTTGGCCGCTGGGGGCTGGAGGAGACAGGTGTTGGTGCGAGGTGGCAGCTGGTCTCATCCATCAGCTGTTGCTGCAGGCCCGAGGACCGAGCATGGGTAAGAGGGAAGAGAAGCGGGGGGAGTCAGGCTCCATCCATCACCCCAGCGCGCAGGCCTGGTCTGGTGCTGTGTCTCCTCATGGGAGGCAGAACTGGCTGCCAGGAAGCGTGGGGCGAGCCAGTGCTGATGGGGAGATGCCCATCCGGCTAGCTCTTGCCTTTACTCCTGGATGTCGATCATTCATCCCTGCTGCCTCCACCGTCCCTCCCGGATGGACTGTTGTAACCCCCTTTCCTGACCAGCATGATTAACAAAGCCTACGCCTAGAAGTTCCCCCAGGAGCCAGTTGGGCAGCTCTTCCCAAGGCCTCTCCTGAACGTTCCTCCCAGCGCGTCTACTTCCACTCCTCTCCCCTGTGCACTGCTACAGTCGAACAGCTGGAAAGAGTGGAAGACAAAAGACTTGTGCGGACTCCGAGGCGAAGGGCAGGCATGGCTTGTTTTTACTGATGTAGGGATGCTGCAGCAGGAAGCAACCTCAGCCAATAAATCAGCGCTCACATCTGACATCCCCGGTGGATGAGATGCTGCCTCCGTTCCCTGTTCTCTGCTTCTGCCCAGGCTTTTGTTACTGTCGCGGTCACCCACCTGCCCCATCTCCAGCCCCTCACCCAGCTTCCCCTTTCTCGCCTTGTACAGTTGTTTGTGTTCCAACTCCATCTGAAACCATTCCCACAAACCATCCCTTTTGCAGCCACATTAGTCCACATTAGTCATGTGTGTGTGTGTGTGTGTGTTCATGTGTATACAGGTGTACATGCATAAGTGTACATTCACATGTGTGCTAGATAGCTTTAGTGTCAACTTGACACACCTGGGTTGAGGGAGCCTTAATTGGGGAATTGGCTCCATTGGACTGGCCTGTGGCCATGTCTGTGGAGTGTTGTCTTGATTGTTGAGTGATGTGGGAGGGCCCAGCCCACTATGGGTGATGCCACCCCTGGGAAGGTTGTTATTACAGTATAAGAAAGCAGGCTGGGCATGGGCCAGGGGAGCAAGCCAGTAAGCTGCATTCCTCCATGGCCTGTGCTTTAGCTCCTGCCTACAGGTCCCTGCTCTGAGTTCCTACCTTGGACTCCCTGAGTGATGAACTGTGACCCAGGAGATGTAAGCTGAATAAATCCTTTCCTCCCCAAGTTGGTGTTGGTCAGTGTTTTGTCACAGCAATTGAAGAGAAACTAGAAAACAACATGTGATTATATATATATATATATATATATATATATATATTCATGTGTATACAAGTGCAAGTGCATATGTGTGTATCCATGTGGTGTTCATGTATATGCAAGTGCACATGCACATGTATGCATCCACATGTGTGTATATATATATATGTTCATGTGTATATAAGTGCAAGTGCATATGTGTGTATCCAGTGTGTGTGTGTTCATATATATATATATATATATATGCACATACACATATGTGCATGCATGTGTGTGTGTGTGTGTAGGTCAGAGGACAACTTCAGGTGTCATTCCGCAGGCAACGCCCACCTTGCTTTTTCAGGCAGGCCTTTTGCTAGCCTGGACCTCAGTGATTAGGCTGGGCTGGCTGGGCAGCGAGTGCAGAGATCTTCCTGTCTCTGGCTCCCCAGCTCTGGGATGACAAACCAGTGCCACCACTCCTGGCCTTTTTGTGTTGGTTCTGGGGATCAAACTCAGATCCTCCTGTTTATAAGGCAAGTACTTAACTGATGACCGAGCCATCTCCCCAGACCCCTAGGTTATGGCTTTATGCTTTCTTCCAAAGTGTTCCTCGAGGCACCAAGGCTCTCTGGGGAACTCTCATGGCTATGCCTACTAGAAATGTATGTGGTATTAAGAGTCAGAAAGCCTGTCGGTGATGGCTTAGCTTGATTGGGGCTGATCTGTCTGTCACATGCTGAGGAGCCCAGAGCTGACCAGTGGCCAATGGTGACTCTCTTGCTCAGGCCTCACTCCCTTCTATGTCCCCATTGCCAACACTAACCCTTCAGTCTACTGCTTTATGGTCCCAAGATCATTGCTGTAGCACCAGACACAATATCTGCTCCCAAGGGCACAGTAAGGATGAAATGATGGGAACTGGCACTCTAGAACTTCGATTTCCCCTTATCCAGAAGTGGAAATGTTTTATAGGACTGTTGCCTCCAGAAGGCATATGCTATGGCTCACATGATCGCCTCCCACTTCAGGAGGATGGGAAAATTCATTAAGGTGGAGGAGGACAGGTGGGAGAGCCACTGGGAATGGCCATGGGTGTGGAGGAGCGAGTCACAGATGTCACACACCTGTCTCAAGGTAACAGAAGCAAAGGTCAGAAGTTTCAGCAGATAGAGCCCAGCTATAATTGACTACTCACACAGGCAGATTCCAGTGGCTTGTTGGCTAATTGTTCTAGCCAAACAGTGAAGTCCAGGTTCAGTGAGAAACTGTCTCAAAATACAAAAAATGAGAGCTAGCTCAGCAGTTACCAGCACTGGCTGCTCTTGCGGAGGACCTGGGCTGTTTCCAGCACCCACAGGGCAGCTAACAACCACTCCCGTTTCAGGGGATCTGACACCCTCTTCTGGCCTTTGAGAGCATAGCATGTACAGGCGCACTTACATGCAGCCAAAACACCCATACACAAAATATAAATAAATTTAAAAATTGAACGTGAGAGACCAGAAGCCACCTGCCACTGACATCAAGCTCTGGCCTCTACACACTCACGCACAAGTCAGCACAGTTGCACACAGTCAGCAGAAACAGGTACAGCTGTCATAGAAATAACTTCAGACCACAAAATTGAAGACTGAAAATGAAGAGATGTACATAAAGAAAATGCGTGAGTTGAGGGTTACGATGCAAGAGCCTCACCAGGAAGGTCAGATAAGCCAATGTTTACCAAGCACTCAGCTTACGCTAGCCTCTACTCAATGGTCTTTGCCAGGTTTGGGGGTCACCAGGCATCTCACCTAGCCAACGAGCCATTTGCAGTTGATGGCAGCTGGGGGAAGAAGAGTTAGTTTTCTTCAGTGGTATGGCCCATGGTGGCTTACTCATGCTCCATTGGCTCTACAGGCAGTAGTAATTGGACTCAGTAGATTATTAAAAAATAGGGAAGACATGAAGTTGGGAGAGAATGTAAGGCAGGGGAGCAGAGGATGCATATGAGAAAAATCATTATATTCGGATGTGAAATTACCAAGATTTTTTTTTAATTACAAAGACTTATTTATTTAAATTACATAGAGTTTTTCTTTTCATCTTTTTGAGACAAGATCTCCCTGTAGCCCCAGGTGGCCTGGGGCTCACTCTGTAGACCAGGCTGGCCTTAAACTCACAGAGATCTCCTGCCTCTGCCTCCTGAGTGCTAGGATTAAAGGCATGTGCTACTATGCCCAGTTTATATAGATATTTTTTTTCACTTTTTAAATACTTTATTTTTTCAAAGCCAATTTTTATTGAAGCTTTGTGCATTTCATACAAAATTTCCAATCAAGTCTAGTAGACCTGTGCCCCCCACCCTGCCCCCCTCCTCACCAGAGCTCATGCATTCTGCCAAACATGTTTTTCATCTTTTTCTCAGTTTCTTTTAAAATTTTCAATGCAGAAGTTTACTGTTTCAAGCAGAAGTTCACCATTTCAGTCAGTTCTTTGACCCAGTATTTTTTTTTGTTGTTGTTGTTATTCCTTCCAATTTGCATCACTCCAAAGTATGTACATATGCATGTCACATATATCATAGGTTTTATCATCTTCAGCTTATGATTTTTTTTTCCTTATTAGGCTGAAAGATGCATGTTTGAAGTCTCCTCCTTGGCAAGCCTAAACCACCATCATTTCTGCCCTTGTGCTCCACACTGGGGTTTTCCCTTCCCTTGGTCACCAAATGAAGTCCAGTAAGCACTGTGTCTAACTTTATCTTCCTGTACTGGTCTCCATGATACAGCCTGGGTAGTCCAACAATGGCAGTCTGTACTCCAAAGAAGCGGAAACCCCAGTAGTAGTTCAGTCCACAAGTTGGATGTCTCAGCAGTTCCCATCTGGCACTGAAGGTTTAGAGGATTCTTGGAGAGACATGAGTCTTCAGTCCATATTGGAAGGTTGAAAAGCTGTGTCTCATGTCTTTGAAAGATGGCAAAAGCAGTGGCAGCCACAGGGTAGATGCACTTGCCAGTAAGAATTGAAGACAGGCAAAACAACTGTGCTCTTTTTTTTGTTTTGTTTTTGTCTTTTTACTAAGATCTCAAGTTTTATACCTGAAATACAATTTCTCAAGCCTTACTAATTATTTATTTCTGGTTACACTTTCCTTCTGGATGTTTAAGGCCACACAGTTAGCCCAGATTAACCAAGGTTTGTGTTTGATCAAGGTCAGTTGAGGATCTGGTCCCAAGATTTTTTTAAATAATAACAAAGTGTGTATGTGAGTGCAGGCACACACATGTCACACACAGTATGTGAGGGGAGATCAGAGGACAACCTTGAGGAGTGAGTTCTGTCCTTACACTGTGAGTTATTTCTGGGGATTGACCAAGGTTGGCAGGCTTACGCGGCAAGCACTTTTACCCACTGAGCTATCTCATCAGCCATCAACAACCTGTTTAGAAGTCACCCAAAAGAATGTAGCTCTGTTGGTAGAGTACTTGGCTCACATGCACAAAGCCTGTGTTCCATCCTCAGACAACACAAACCCAGTGAGGGTATGCATGCCTGTAACCTTAGCACTGGGGAGAAGGGGCAGTAGAATTAGAAGGTCAAGGTCATCCTCAGCTACATAGTGAGTTAGAGTAGAGGATAGCCTGGAATACTCAAGACTCTCTCTCAAAAAAGAAAAAAAAAAAAGAATGCCCTAAGAACACAATGTTTCCTCTCTTGGAATTAACAACTGGATTCTGCTGTGACAAGATGGAGTTCAGCCTCAAAAACCAATTTAAAATCTGGGCATTTGACAGAAGGCCTTGATGGCATCTGCAGATCCAGAAAGGAGGTGTCAGAGCTCAGAGATTGTTTTGTCTGGAAAGGCCACAGCCCAATTAATATTCTATGAAACACAGGCAGGCCTTGCCCTGAAGTGCCAGGTCCTGGGCGGTACTGTTAATTGTGTTTTGTTCCCCCAAATCCTTCTTTCCTCTACAACCCCCCCTGTTCTTTTAGCCTCCCTGGAGAACAGATCACTCATTTCACTGACTCCATCTCAACAAGGGCAGATAGAAATTCTAAGAGGAAATCACAGAAACAGCATGTAGCTTCTCACGAGGTGATCGTCTGCCCCCTGCCAGCACCTCCTTTTGACATGAAGTATGCATTACCTTTTTGGCCCAGTTCTTCACTAAAGGGTACTCAGTGTCCCTAGCTGGCTGGGGTGTCAAGGTCACCTCACAAACTGTGAAGGAAGCTTGGGCTCCTGGGGGAATGGGGAAGACCATGGAAGAGGTGGGATCACTAAAAGATGGCCTGTCTTCAGTGCTGAAATGGGTCCCAGGGGCAGCAGGTATGCCACATTGGCCTCCTGTTCCCTGATAATAAGGCCTCTTAGCAGGAACCTATGTTCAGAGCTTAGAGGCCTCCCCTGGCTGTGCAGAGAGGGGTATCTAAGTTTTGGAAGGAATTAGATCCTTCTGTTCAACATGAATTCCCACAGCTGCAGAGCTACATGGTAATACCTGCGCAGAGCTGGTGCTGGAACAGGCTGGGACACACAGGGTCTCTGCAGCTTAATGATTCATTCAAGCAGGCAGGTAAGTCAGGGGTGGAGGCATAGAGACCAGTGGACTAAGCCAGGTGTCTCAGGTTGGACTTAGAGCAATGGGCAATTTTCAGGTCTCAATCTGAAGCTCTTTTCTGGTAGGATTCCAAACAAGCAGGAATGACCTCATCTCACAGACCAAGAGATCACTTGTCCTGTCTCTCCTGATGATGGAATCTCACATAGGGGGTGGAATTAGCTAATATCTGCAAAGGAAACAGGACTAGCAAGAGGGTGAAGTTGCCCCCCAAACAAAATGTTTTTAGGCATCAAGACTACTTTTCCCAGGGCTGGAGAGATAGCTGAGTGATTAAGAGCACTTGCTCTTGCTAAAGATCTGGGTTAAGTTCCCAGAAGCACCCAAATAGTGAATCTCCCCAGTTTCAGGGGATCCTATGCCCTCTTCTGGCCTCTGCAGGCACTGCACACACATGGTGCACAAACATACATGCAGGCACACATACAGATGAAAATAAATCTTTAAAACTATTTTCTTGGGCTAGCAATCTTGCTCAGTTGATAAGTAAATTGTCTAGCATGCACAAATCCCTGGGTCATTTCTCTAACACTATATAAACCAGACATAATGGATATGCCTGTAATCCCAGAACTAGGAGGCTGAAGACAGGATCATCAGAAGTTCAGGATCATCCTTAGCTTCATGGAGAGTTCCAATGCAGAACCCTTGGGCCCTAAGTCACACCAGATGAAGGCTTTCCTAGGATCCGCATTGTCAGAATCACTGATGTCCCTCTTCAGTGCGTCTGGAAGGGGGCACCCATTCTGTGTGCAGAAGTAATCCCCGAAGCTGCGGCTCCTAACACAAACACATATGTGCCTCTCGCCTTCACCCTTGAAGTTCAGTGAAGAAGGGACAGGGCTGGGGGATGTGCAGAGTCAGAGGCAAACAATTTTTCAGGGAAGTCTAGATGTGTCTTCTGGGCTTATGTTTGACTCCCTGGAGTAAAGGAACCATGTATCACAGGAGGCTCGGTGACACGGCACAATGTCACTGCAATAGTTTATAAATAATTCCGGAAATATACAGTGGCATTGGCTTCCAGTGGCTTCGGAGAACCAGGGTTCCCAGTTCAAGTGGGACCCAGCGGGTTCAGAGTTGAGACATCACAGAGTCCCCTCACTGGCTGCAAATCCTCATTACCTACTGCTTCTGCCCTCTGATGGGTTGCTTGCCTTTGGGCCTCTGTATCATCCTCTGTAAAATGGGGACAATAGCAGTGTCTGCCCCTGAGGGTGATAATGAGAGTGGAGAGAACAGTGTCATGATGTCTCTGCATGTATTTCTGGCAGACACATGGACTGCCATTTTGCCAAATGGATGTTTAGGATGGCCCGAGCTTCCTAGTGTCACAACAAAGTGCCATGGGGCTAACTGGCTTGAACCAGTTAGTGTGTCACTTCATAGACTTGGAAGCAGAAGCTCAAGATGAAAGTGGTGGGAGGGAAGCTGGGCATGGTGGTGCTTGCCTTTAATCCCAGAACTTGGGAGATAGAGGCAAATGAGTTTTGGGCCAGCTGTTCCAGGGGCTACAGGGAGACCCTGTCTCAAAAACTTGTGATGGAGGGTAGTAGAGAGAATGTGCCCATGTCTCTCCACTGGCTTCTGCTGATCTGTTGGCCTTGTTTGATGTTCTTTTCTGATTTTGCCATTGTTTCCTTATGGTGGTCTCTCTGGGGTACTGTCTGTAACCAAACTTTTATATAAGAACACTAACTGCCCTTATCAGATTGGAACCACCAGACTCTACTACAGCCTCATATGAACCACTAATATCTGTCATGACTCTGTTTCTAAAGAAGGTCGCATGATAACCCTGGAGTTTAAGACTTAACACAACTGAATTTGAGGGACATGACCTCCCAGTAGCACTGACTTTCCTTATAGACCTGTGAGCTCTTTTCCTGAAATAGCAGATATAGTGATGCACAACCTCCTCTGTACCTTCCAGGACATCTGCTGCACTGTCCTCTGTACCTCCCAGGACATCTGCTGCCATGTCATCTGTACCTTCCAGGACATCTGCTGCAGTGTCATCTGTACCTTCCAGGACATCTGCTGCACCATCCTCTGTACCTTCCAGGACATCTGCTGCACCGTCCTCTGTACCTTCCAGGACATCTGCTGCAACATCATCTGTACCTTCCAGGACATCTGCTGCACCATCTGTGACCGACCCTCATCCCATGCTCTCATCACTTCTGGGTTAAGGGTCATCTTCTCCCTGGAGCCCACCTTACCTGTTTTTTTCTGATAGTCTAAATGCCCAGGACATGACCTCATATAGAGCTGACACCAAATATTTATTTAATGAATAGAAGTACCATTTCATTTGACTCTCAAACAAGGCGAGGACACACTCATCATTATACTGGACATTTTAAAAGATTTATTTATTTATTTATTTATTTATTAGTTTATATGTATATGCCAGAGTATAAGTGTATCATATACATTCAGTGTTCACAGAGGCCAGAAGAGGGCATCAGATCCTTCTGATGGTTAGCTGCCATGTGGGTGCTGGGAACTGAATCTGGGTACTCTACATGAGCAATAAGTGATCTTAACCACTAAGCCATTTCTCCAGCCCCTTGGATAACTTTTAATAAAGAAAATTAACCTTTTCATATTCAAAGCTACCATCATTGGACCAAGACTGTCTGTGTTCCAGTGGGTTCTCTAGACCACTCTAGATCCTTGACAGAACTGAACTAACAGGAAGTATCTGCCTAACAGATGGCATGTTCCTTCTGACACTCCAAACAAGAATCTCCTGGAATCTCTGTCTTCACATAGTGCCTGGACTTCAATGAAATGACTGAGCATGGGGGAATGGCTAAGATCATTATTATAGGATGATAGGTCCTGTGAGTTCATGGTTTTTTTTTTTTTCCTGTTGAGACATTGGTTTAGAAACAGCTTGCTTACTGTCTAACTCCAGTTCAAGTCTTATCTGCTGGGTGAATTGGGGATAAAGGATCAGGGGTCTAAACTTAGCCTGTTGTTCCCTCTTCCCTCTGTGTGTGCCCAATAGCAGACAATGAGTCTGCTCTCCACCAGGCACCCTGGGGTATTCAGGGCTTAGATTACTCACTACATCTAAATAAGGAATGTGACTATTTTTATATTAATATTTATAGTATACCTTATATTGACAACAAATAAAAAGATGGTCATCTAGTAGATCTGTGATATGCTTTAAAATAATATATAAGCTTTTGGGCAGGACCTGGGCGCTGGGCCAGAGGGTCCGGAGAGTTGGGACAGGGACAGTGCGGCTGCACCTTTGGGTGGGCTACCCGGAAGTCACCTGGGCAAGTAGCTTTGGAGCTGGGTTCTTCCCGGGTCTGAGGCCTTTTGGGTGGGACCCGGGCGCTGGGCCAGAGGGTCCAGAGAGTTGGGACAGGCTGCACCTTTGGGCGGGCTGCGGGGCTAGATCAGGCATATATCACACCCCCCCCCGCCATCGGTGAGAATCCAAGTGGACTCTTTTTTTTGGAGAACCTTCAGAACAACAAGAGAAGAGTGCTTTGGCTTCCAATATCCAATATAGCAACAAAATTGAAAAGTAGACAAGTCCATACTCCATAAACAAGGAGGAGGAAAGGGGAAAAAAAAGGCATCTGAAGGAGGAAAGCAAAACCATCCGCTATTTTTGATCTAAACCACCAAAGGGAAGCCCACATGCCAGGGACACGATGAAGGGACAACATGGGAAAGGCACAGGATAATCCTGCACCAAGCTCTACCAAACCTGTAGGAGACAGCTACAGTGGGAACCCCTTGGAGGAGACCCAAGGGACAGATCTTAGAAGAATAACTGCAGACCTATGCAGAGAAATTAAAGAACATAAAGAGGAATTCAGAGAACTAAAGAGAGAGAATGAAAAACTCAAAAAGGACCTAGAGGGATACAATGACAAACATCAGAAAGAACTAAAGGAACAGATTGACAAACACCAGAAAGAACTAGAGGGAGAAAAAAATAAAGAATATAGAGAACTAAAG
>VZQC01004854.1:3088370-3101644 GCA_009823505.1 Rhizomys pruinosus
CAGAGTCCAAGACAACAGCTCCAGAGAGAGTGGACTGTTTTGCTTCTCATCCACCTGTGCCCCTTTTCTAAGCCTAGGGAACAATCTGCGGAAGAGGGGGCATGGTAGAATGTAAGGGCTGCGACTGGGGTGAATGGTGAAACTACAGCAATGTAGTCTGGACACTCATTTGATCAACTTGATTGAACATACAACCCCTCACCCCCTGCTGGATGGTGGGGCTGTGGGGGTTTGGGCACAACAGCCTGCAAATTGGTTTCATATGAAGGATGCTTGTACTCATGGATCATCACTTATAGCCAAAAAATGAAAAAAACTGAGAGAAAGATGCAGGACAGCTATGGCAAAATGCATGATCTGGGATGGGGTAGGGGTAGGGGGGAAGGGATAGGGAAATATGCCTGATCTGAATTGGAAAATGATGTATGAAATGCACAAAGCACCAATAAAAAAAATTTAAAAAATTAAAAAAATAATGCATTTAAATTAGATTATGCAAAACCTTGTTGTTCTATGAGGCAGACATTATCTTCCTCCTGATAGACACTGCAGTCAGTACCATTCATGCCTGGAGGGATGGGGCTAAGAGGGACCAAAGCTCTGTCTAGGTGCAGTGTGCAGAAAGCACTGCGGGGAGAAGATCATATCAAATGGTATCACTGTGGGCTAGAAACCATGTGGGATCACACACAGTTAATAATATAGCTTCCTTTAAAACAAAGATTTATTTTGTCTCTGTGCATGTGCGTGTGTGTGTGTGTGTGTGTGTGTGTGTGTGTGTGTGTGTGTGAATTCAAATGAGTTCAGGTGCCCACAGAAGAAGAAGAGGGCATCAGGTCTCCTGGAACTGGAACTACAAATGGTCATGAGCTGCGCCATGTGAGCGCTGAGAGTGAAGTTCAGGTCCTCTGCAAGAGTCATATGCTCCCAACCACTGGGACATCTCCAGCTCTTGGTGCAACTTCTTTACCAAATAAATGGTCCCAGAATAAGCAACTAAATAATGAGAACAGAAAAATCATAGGTTTAAAAGTCTTAGAAGCTGGTCAGCTGAATACAACCACACTCATCTTTGTTTGCATCTTAAGCCAAAGAAGCCAGCAGTTCAGAATGTGGGAAACTTGAACAATGACTGCATATTTGGTTATATTAAGGAACCGCTGTTAATTTGTTGGTATGATAAAGATAAGGTTGAATTCTTTAAGAAAAAAATTCCTTTTCATTTAGACCATGGTCTCCAAATAAGATCCAGTGGCATCTCTATCCCAGTTAGAAATAAAAGACCACACGTGATTCTTACAACACTCATTCCATTCTGGGCCAACTGCCTGTATTCACGGTTTCAGTGGGCCTTAGTCTATCATGGTGGGAAGGCAGGATATAGTTCACAGAGGTCAGGGTGTATGATGAAGACTCCCAACATCATAGTTGACCAAGAAGCAGAGAGTGTAAATAGAAGAAAGGGCTAGTCTAGAAACTTCCAAGGTCTGCCCCTAGTGGCTTAATTCTGCCAGCTAGATACCGCTGGCCAAGGGTTACACAGCCTTCCAGAATAGTGTCAGGGACTGAGCCTGTGGAGGCATTTCAGATTAAAGCTTCAACACTGCCTAAGGGTAGAGGGGAAGGGCTTTCTCAACCCCCAAATTCAGTGGTTCAATACATGCATATTAAAATAGTCAAATTTAGGTTTGTATATTTTCAGTTCAGAATTTTAAAAGATTTATTTTATTTTTAATTATGTATATATTTGTATATATTTGTGTGTGTATGTGTGTGTGTGTGGGGGGGTTGTCTACAGATATCTGCAGGGGCCAGGGGACCAGAAGAGGGCCTTCCATTTCCTGGAGCTGGATTGTCAGTGTGGGTACTAGGAACTGTGCTCAGGTCCCCAGGAAGAGCAGCCAGGGCTCTTAACTTTTGAGCCCTCTCTCCAGTTTCCATATTGAAACATTGAAAATTAGAATTACATAATACCTTGGAGTTGATTCAAAATAATTTGAAGGGGGCACTAAATAGAAGTTAAGAGGAAACAAAATAGACCATGAGAGAATCACGAAACTGACAAATGATCAAAATGAAATCCATTATGTGACTTCTAACTTTGTATGTATCTGAAAAATAATTTGTGTCATACATTGTATTGTGGCTTTTTTTTTCTCTTTTTGAGACAAGGTCTCCCTGTAGCCTAAGCTGGCCTGGATCTCACTATGTATATGAGGCTGGCCTCAAACTCAGAGAGATCCACCTGCCTCTGCTTCTCAAGTGCTGGGATTAAAGGTGTACACCACCATCCCTGGCTGTGGCCGTGTTTTTTATTCCTCTCAAAAATACATATGAATGTATTTGTGGATAAAATGATATATGTATGGAATTTGCTACAATAATTCAGAATTGTCTATATAGAGAGAAAAATGAAAATTGGCCATATTGTGCATTTCAGAAGCTGTGTAATGGACATATGAATGCTCTTTATGTTATTTTCTCTATTTTTGCTTATTTGAAAAAAATGTTTTTACAAAAATTTTACTAGAGAAAAGAGAAAATGAGGAATTGCTACCTAAAACTTGATTTATGAAACCATTACAATTTTAGTCCCTTAGGCAGACAGGCACAGCACATAGGAAACTCATAGGCCAAGCACATCGACGGATGCTTACATAAAAGCCTTTAATCCTAGCACTTGGGAGGCAGAGGCAGATGGCTCTTTGTGAGTTCAAGGCCAGCCTGGTCTACAGAGTGAGTTCCAGGACAGCTGGGGCTACAGGGAGACCCTGTCTCAAAAAGACCAAAAAAAAGTCTTGAGTCAAATGTTAATGAAATATTAGGAAACTAAGTTTGACAATGCACAGAAATACAACCTAGAGGAGGAAGGCAAGGTTGATTCGACATTAGAAAATAATTGATGTATGTGGTGGATTGAACTGACTCCTGTCCCCCTAAAAGTCAGTGATGTCCAAAGTCTGATGCCTGTGACCATAAACTTATTTGGGAGTAAGGTAAGGGCACAAACCTTACACAGCCACTGTCCTTAGAAACAGTGGAAATGGGAGCACAGAGACATACCCAGAAGTGATGGCATGAAGACGGGTGCAGAGGACCACCTATAGGCTGAGGCACACCCGAGGCCTCCAAGAACCCCATATTCAGTCCTGAAAGCAATCCCACACAGTACTATGGATCAGTGAAGTTCATCATATTAGTAAAGGAAAGCTTGTGGTTGTCTGAGTAGGTGTTGAAAAAGTAGACATGGAGTTTGGTTCCTATTCATGAGAATGCTCTGGGGCTGCTGAGGATCAAACAGCCGTTAGTAAGCTGAGAGTAGAAGGGAATTTCCTGAACCTGGCCATGAATCATAATAGGTTGTCTCTCTCCAAAGAAAAACTAACAGCAGACGCTTTCCTCAGTGCAGGCAGACTTTGTAAGACTGCTGCATGGAACTTCTGCAGCAACAGAAGCCATCAGGAGCTTCGGGGAGGATGGTGTCAGCCTCCATGGCTTCCCAACATGACACTTGTACACCTGGATGGCAAAATCTCATTGCTTCCAGAAATCCGCTGTTCTAACATCCTTTCTGCTGCTGTCATAAAACACTCTGATCAAAGAATTTAGGGGAGAATAGGGTTTGTTTCCGTACAGGTCATGGTCCGTCAGGGGAAGTCAGGGCAGGAAAACTTGAAGCAAAAACCAAGAGGGAAGACTGCATGCTAGCTTCTTCATGGGCTCTGCTTTTTATACAGCTGGCCTTTCATACAGCCTGGGGTCATCTCCCCAGGGAATGGTGCCACCCAAAGTGAGCTGGGCCCTCCTACATCAATTAACAACCAAGACAACAGACAGGGCCAAAGGCCGATCTGAGCTGGGAATGCCTCAACTGAGACTCCTCTCGGATGATTCTAGGCTACTTCAAGTTGACAAGCACAGTTAACCAGGACAACTTCCTATAGGCAGCTTTAGAATTATTCTTTTTAGAGCTTTCTAATCTCTCTACATAAGATAATGATTTTAGAGAACCAGGTCTAAGAATGTATCTAGGCCCTGCTGTGGTTTGGATGTGACATGTCCCCCATTAGCTCATATGTTTGAACTTGGTGCCCAGGTGGTAGTGCTGTTCTGGACACACTAGAACCTGTGGGGACAAAGGAATGGCTGGCAAACTTGTGTCACTAGGCATAGGCCTCTGCAGGTCATAGCTCGGTCCTGTTTTTGATGCACTCTTTGCTTCCTCTTCCACTAGGAAGTGAGGAACAAGGCCACCACTGTGAGTAGAGCTGTGTTACATGGGTGGATCTGCTACACGGATGGATCTGCTACACAGGTGGATCTACTACACGGGTAGATCTGATACATGGGTGGATCTGCTACAGGGATGGATCTACTACAGGGATGGATCTGCTACGTGGGTGGATCTGCTACATGGGTGGATCTGCTACATAGATGGATCTGCTACATGGGTGGATCTGCTACACGGATGGATCTGCTACACGGGTGGATCTGCTACACGGGTGGATCTGCTTCACGGGTGGATCTGCTACACGGATGGATCTGCTACACGGGTGGATGTGCTACACTGATGGATCTGCTACATGGGTGGATCTGCTACACGGGTGGATCTACTACATGAGTGGATCTGCTACATGGGTGGATCTGCTACATGGGTGGATCTGCTACATGAATGGATCTGCTACATGGGTGGATCTGCTACATGGATGGATCTGCTACACAGATGGATCTGCTACACAGGGGTATCTGCTACAGGGATGGATCTGCTACATGGGTGGATCTGCTACATGGAAGGATCTGCTACATGGATGGATCTGCTACACAGGTGGATCTGCTACACGGATGGATCTGCTACAGGGATGGATCTGCTACAGGGATGGATCTGCTACAGGGATGGATCTGCTACATGGGTGGATCCTCTGCTACACGGATGGATCTGCTACATGGGTGGATCTGCTACTTGGATGGATCTGCTACATGGGTGGATCTGCCACATGGGTGGATCTGCTACATGGGTGGATCTGCTACATGGGTGGATCTGCTACATGGGTGGATCTGCTACATGGATGGATCTGCTACATGGGTGGATCTGCTCCATGGGTGGATCTGCTCCATGGATGGATCTGCTACATGGATGCATCTGCTACATGCAAGGATCTGCTCCATGGATGGATCTGCTACATGGGTGGATCTGCTACATGGGTGGATCTGCTACGTGGATGGATCTGCTACGTGGGTGGATCTGCTACATAGATAGATCTGCTACATGGATGGATCTGCTACATGGGTGGATCTGCTACATGGGTGGATCTGCTACATGGATGGATCTGCTACGTGGGTGGATCTGCTACATAGATAGATCTGCTACATGGATGGATCTGCTACATGGGTGGATCTGCTACATGGGTGGATCTGCTACATGGATGGATCTGCTCCATGGGTGGATCTGCTCCATGGGTGGATCTGCTCCATGGATGGATCTGCTCCATGGATGGATCTGCTACATGCAAGGATCTGCTCCATGGGTGGATCTGCTCCATGGGTGGATCTGCTCCATGGGTTGATCTGCTGCTGTGGACAGAGCTATATCCATGGACATAGCTGCTGCTGTTGATGGCACTGTTTCCTCACAAGTCACCACCGTGGGTGCATCTGCTTTGGCTGCCACGCCTTTCCTGCTGTGCTTTATCTCACCTCCTGAGACAATCAATGAGCCCAAATGAATTCTTCCTTCTTCAAGTTGCTTCTGTCAGGTATTTCTTCAGAGCAATGAGAAAAATACATATTGAAGGCCCTGTGAAGCCTGTCTATCCCCATTTACAAATATCAACACTTTTCACACTTGCCATGATATAAAAAAGGCTGGAGTGCACTTCCCTGGAGATATAGGTACACCAGTTAAATAATCAAGAACACCCTGCAGCATCAGTCACAGAGGCAAAACATTATGAAAAGGCCGAGTGTCTGTTGGCTCTGTGAGGTATAAATAAGCTGTGTTATATTCAACAATGAATACTAAAGAGCTACAAGACAAATGGCCTTGTAAGTACACACATGAATATGAATGAATCTGAAATTCACAATAGAGGGATAAATATCAAGTAGCAAAAAATACAAAAGTATGATTTCATAGAAGGTTAAAATCAGATAAAATGAAATAATTATTTGGACACACACACGCAGTGTTCTTGCCGTAAGGCTGTGATCTACATTAGAATCACATGGATGGGTTTTCTAATCTGATTCCTGAGCTTCTCCTCCAGAGTTTCTGACTAGGCACATGTGAGAGTGGGACCTGAGATTCTGCTAGCATGGCTGGTTACATACTCACTACTGTTGAGACTCTGCTAGCATGGCTGGTTACATAATTACTACTGTTGAGACTCTGCTAGTGTGGCTGGTTACATACTCACTACTGTTGAGACTCTGCTAGAGTGGCTGGTTACATACTCACTACTGTTGAGACTCTGCTAGCGTGGCTGGTTACATACACACTACTGTTGAGACTCTGCTAGCATGGCTGGTTACATACTCACTACTGTTGAGACTCTGCTAGTGTGGCTGGTTACGTACTCACTACTGTTGAGACTCTGCTAGCATGGCTGGTTATGTACTCACTACTGTTGAGACTCTGCTAGCGTGGCTGGTTACATAATCACTACTGGTAAGCAGCACATTGGAATGGCAAATGTGAAATACTGGCTGGGGGTTCTCCAGTGGAGGGAGGAAGGGGTGGCTAGGAAAGAGTACAAAGAGACTTTGAGATATCAGTACCACAGGGGTGCGTGTAAAGTGATTGCTGTGCAAATGCGAGGCCTGGAGTTTGGTGGCCTGCCTGCCATCCCTTGGAAGAGGGAGACATGATCCGAGGGCGGGCTGGCTAGTTAGAGTAGCAGTTAGGATGAGTTCCAGGTTCAGAGAGAGACCCTGGCTCAAACAACAGAGTGGAGAGTCACTGAGGAAGACACCTGTGTCAAGCCCTGGCCTCACAGGCAGGTACACATGTGCATGTGCACACACATGTGTCCCACACAAACATGTATGACTTTATACACACATACACATATCAATAAAACCATCTAAAATAGTCTTTAAAATATTTATATGCATGACAGTCACATTTCTATAAATAAAATCTGTTTAAAACTTAACAAAGGAAAACAGAGCAAGGTGCCACATTTCCTCCTGACACCTCTTCATTGAATCACTTGAATAGGAATGCAGACATCTGGGCTAGCCTTAAAATGCTGAAGCCAAGATCCACAAATGAGAGAGAATATGCACTGCTTGTTGTTTTGAGTCTATGTTTCTTTCCTTAGTATAATAGTTTCTTTTTTTTTTTTTTTTTGGTGTTTTTGAGACAGGGTTTCTCTGTAGCCCCAGCTGTCCTGGAACTCACTTTGTAGACTAGACTGGCCTTGAATTCACAAAGATCCATCTGTCTCTGCCTCCCAAGTGCTGGGATTAAAGGCATGTGCCACCATGCCCGGCTACTTAGTATAACAGTTTCTAGTTCTATCCATTTACCTGCCACTTTCATGATTTCACTTTTCTTTGCCACTGAGTGAAACTCCATTGTGTAAATGTACCACATTTTCACGATCCACTCATCAGCTGAGGGACATTTTAAGTTCTTTCTCTTTCTTATCTATTGTGAAAAGAGCAGCAACAAACATGGGTGAGCAAGTATTTCTGCAGTAGGATGTTGAGTCCTTTGGATATAAGACGAGGGATGTTATAACTGGAAAAATGAGGCAGAAAGACTGTAGGTGCCAGAGATGGTGGATGAACACAAGGGACCAGTGTTTCATACAGCTGGGAAGTTGAACTATGAACTTACAACAATGGTAACAGTATGCACAACACTGGTCCATGCTCAAGCCAGACAAATTCCCAGCATAGATGTTGGGAAGAAGCCTCAGCCTTGGCAAATGATAACTACTGGGAGAGGGAGAGTGGGGTTTTTCTTAAGGGTATGACACTAGATAGGCTACCCAGGCTCCAGTGGATGGACACACACTGACGGACGCTTGGGGATACAAACTTGGCTGGATAGGCCTCAACATATTATGATTATGACAGAGTACATAAAATATGGTGGGGGGCTATAAGGAGGGTGCAGCTAGGTGAGGGGGGGTCAAAATATATTACATGAAGGTTGAAAAATATCAATGAAAAAGTTTTTAAATGTTGAAGCCTGACCAACAGAAGAAAGATAAACAAGAGAAAAAATAAATGGAACTCCTGCCAAGTTCGGTCCAGATCCGGACAGGAACTCTGGCTCTGCCTCGTCATCTGGCTGCACTGTGCACACTCTCATCTTGTTTTACAAGAAAATTAAAGAACAAAGGAAGAAGAACTATTGTAAGATCACATGGATAAATATGTGAGAGAGTTAAAATTACAACCCAGGTTAGGAGGTTAAGTCATTGTATTACTTGGTTTCTGTTATGGTAACAAAATACCAGACACTGATACTTCACAAAGAAAAGCAAGCAGGACTGGAGGTGTGTGGACACGGGGCCAAGGGCTCACATCTGGGAATGACCTTATCATAGACGGAATCACAGTGGGAGGAGTGTGCTTGAAAGGGAGAGGAAGAAGCCCGGAAGCCAGGGAGTCACCACGGACCATCAATAATTAGATCAATGCTTTTCCAAGGACGCAAAGACCTCCCAGTACATTCCGCCTCTTCATGATCTTACCATCTGTTAACATTGCTACACTACAGACCAAGTTTGTGAGACATGAACCCTCAGGGGACATCCTTGAACCATGTCCAGACCATAGCAGCCTCCAGAGTCATACCTTACAAAGTCTGTCTACTGATCACCAGCATGGAAATTGTGGGAAGCATTTAAAAATATCAATTTCTCAGGGTTGGAGAGATGGAGATGGCTCACCAGATAAAGGTGCTTGCTGCTCATGGAGAAGACCCTAATTCAGCTCCCAGCACCCATATTAGGTGGCTCACAACTGCCTGCAACCCTGGCTCTAGGGCATCTGACATCCTCTTCTGGTCTCCTTGGGCACCCACACTCACATGTGTGCATTCCTCCCGACCCCCACATATACATACTTATAAATGAAAATAAAATACAGTTTTAAAATAATCAAATTCCTATGCCTCAAGCCCACTGGCTTTAAAAGATTCTGTTTGTGTAGGAGGAAGAATACGGTTCCTGGATGATGCTTATGTATAAATAAAGTCAGAATCAGGACCACTGTTTTTCCAGGTCATAGAAGACAGCAGAACCTCTAAGGTCATTGATCCATTCAACTTTGCATGTCTTTGAACTTAGGACCAATATGTGTATAAGAATACATACACTTAAGAAGGGTAAGAGCGGGAGGGGTTATTGAAATACTCTCAGCAAGAAAAGCCAGTAACCTGGAGATGCAGAACTTAGGGCAGATATGATGAGCGAAGGGGAGGTACTTTTCCCAATTCATACAACAAAATATTCATACTTAAAGCATTGTAATAATTAGAGATGTGCAAATGTCTATTTTATTGCATCTTGCATTTACAAAAATATTCACTCCGCGGCAATGTTTGTAGCTAAAAATCCCCATCCTTTCTCCATGTTCAAAAGCAGGCAACAAAGGTATGAACATCACACTGGAGATGAAGCCTTTGTGTACGCTAGCCTGGGTGCACTGGAAAGGGTGGCATGAATAAGTAGCGCAGCCCGCGGGCCCTCCCAGACGGGATGACTTCATTTGATGGCAGCAGGAGATGGCTCCTGACAGGCTTATGAAATGAGTTCTTTATCATTTGCATTTTTTTTTTTTGATTCTGTTTCTTCCAACTAAGTGCCTCCGCTCCAAGGATCCTTTTCTCTGAGACCCAAGAGAACAATACAAACACTTGTGAAGCTTTCAGAATTGGACAAAGAGCTTGTTTTCAGAAAAGGTAATCTTGGCTATCAGAGGGATGAAGAGGGTGGAAAAGGGATGGATGTTCTGGGGAGGTGACAAAGAAGGAGAGAGGGCTGGGGACTGTGCTTGAAGAGGGCTTGGTGGCTGCCTTCAGAGATGGGGAATATTGAAAGTATTTTTGACTTTTTGTAAACTTAATATTGAGGTTTTTCTTGCCTTTGATTCCATGCTGAGCTTTTAGTGTAAGCAGATATTTTCTTTGGTTTTTATTCTTCTACTGGAAATTTTGTCACAGTTAAAATTGTTTTCTGAGGGCTGGAAAGATGGCTGAGCAGTCAAGAGTACTGCTTCCTTACAGGGGCCCTGGGTTCAGTTCCTAGCACCCACATGATGGTTAACTACCATAACCCCAGTTCTAGGATCTGATGTCCTCTTCTGGCTTCCATGAACATTGCATGGATGTAGTGCACTTACATACATGTAGGCAAAACATTCATACACATAAAATAAAAAATAATTTAAAAAATTATTCCATACTTTTTTTGTCCCTAGGGGGAAAAATAGCTGAAAGAAACAAACTGAAGGAGGGTTTACTTTGGCCAACAGTTTCAGAGGGTTCAGCCCTTGGGTGCTTGGCTCTTCCACCACTGGGCAGACATGTTATATCAACAGACATATGGAGACTGACTTTCACGTATGGGCAGACAGAAAGCAGAGAGAAGTGTGTTGAGGATGGGCTAAAGTAAAATAGAGCCCTGAGGACAGGTTCGTAGTGATGACCCATCTGCCTCTCACCCTTTGCTAATAATTCAGTCAAACCATGAATCTATCAAAGGTTGAATCCATTGGTCAGATCTGAGCCCTCCTAATCTAAATGTCTCTGGGAATGACATAATAGACACACCAGAGGTGTGCTTGACAAATTCCTCCAGACATTTGTTTATTTGTGTACATATGTGCACGTGTGCATGTGTGTGTGTGTGTGTTCTGGTGCACATGTGTGTGGAATATACATGGATGTGTATGTACTTGCATGTGGAGGCCAGAGGACAACTCAGGTAGTGTGCCGTTCATGCTGTAGCTTGGGTCTCACTGGCTGTTAGAGCCTGCTGGTTAGTGGAGGCCAGCTGGCCAGCAAGCTCCAGGGATTCTCCTACGTTCACCTCCCTAGCACTGGGATTTCAAGCATGTACCACCCTGCCTGTCTTTTCATGTGGGTACTGGGGATTGAACTCAGGGCCTGAAATTTTAAGGCAAGGACTTTACTGACCGAGCTACCTGGCAGCCCCTTCCCCAGGCATTTCTTATATCTAGTTAAATTGAGAATCAAAATTAATTATCAAAATAGTTAAATTCAACAGTAGAGAAACACAAATAAGCAATTGAAAAATTAGATATACTGATACTCATGTTGGGGTGGGGTTAGTTCATAAGGCATTCAGGGCCAGGAGATCAAGGCAGCAGATGGAAGGAAGGCAGGTTGAGAGTGGTTTCAGCCTGGCAATGGAACTGTGAATCCTGTTTTCCTCTCCTGACTCATCTTCTCTGTTTAATTCTTGAAGGACCCTGAGAAGCACCTCAGGCTCAATGAGTATCTGGGCTGAAAACCCAAGAGCAAAATCAACAAACTGGAAACCAAATTAAACATGTGAATGCGTAATTCTCTACTAGCATCTGAATTGACAGACTTAGACTGATCCAGGGCAGGCAAGATGGCTCAGGGGGGGAAAGTGGCTGTCATGCAAGTCCGATGGCCCGAATTTGATCCCTGGAGCCCACAGTGAAAGGAGAAAGCTGACTCCTGGGTGCTGTCCTCTGACTTCCCCACCCACGTTTGCCGTGCACGTTTGGCGTGCACTTACACACGCATACAACTGTGCATGCAGTGACAGTGAACGCTCTTCACTTCAGATTTAGCCTGAGCCACAGTTGATTCAGCACATTCATGCCTGTTTATGGAACTTGTCTTGAGGCTTTCACAGGTTGTTTCATCTCTTTAAACTTCATTATCCCCTATTAATGGAACAATCTTTATTTTTTTCTATTTAAATAGATTGTTCAACTAAAACATCATAAGGAAATTTTTTTTTGTCTTTTCCAGACAGGGTCTCTCTGTAGCCCCAGCTGTCCTGGAATGCACTCTGTAGACCTGGCTGGCCTTGAACTCACAAAGATCCGCTTGCCTCTACTTCCCGAGTGCTAGGATTAAAGGTGTGCGCCACCACACCTGGCTTATAAGGAAATTTTGATCCAATTCAAAAGAACGTGTCTTGCATTTTGGAGCAAGGAGTCTAATGAAAATTAATCATTAGCATTGACTCAATCATAAACCCCAAATATATTTTAATGTTGACTATGAGAGTTTGCCTCATGTGTAACATTTATTAAAACATGTCTTAAGGCTTAGTATGGTGGTGCACAGCTTTAATCCCAGCACTCAAGAGGCAAAGTCAGGCTGGATCTCTGTGAGTTTAAGGCCAGCCTGATCTACATAGTGTGTTCCAGGGCAGGTGGGGCTATAAAGAGTTCCTGTCTCCAAAAGACCAAAACCAAAACCAAAATCAAAACCAAAACCAAACCAAAAACATGTCTTAAGCTGTGGCTGAGTCCTAGCATGGTATAATGTTTTAGAAGAAAAGCAACCACTAAACATAGATTGTGGGGCATTGAAGACCCAACAGATCTGTTCTTTACTCTTTTTTGATTAACATTATTTTATTTATGCATATGTGTGTGTCTATGTATATGTTTGTGCATAGTGGGGGCTAGGAGGCCAGAAGCATTGGATTCCTTGAAGCTGGAGAGGCTGTGGTGAGCTGCCACATGGGTGCTGGGTTCCAACCCAAGTCCTCCCTCAAAGAAGCAAGTGCTCTTAACTGCTGAGCCATCTGTCCGGCAGCTGCTCTACTCTTAAACATCTGCCATCATAAAGATACCCTGCCTGCTGCACTGGTTCCAGGAGGGGTTGAGCATGGTCTAAGGGAAGAGCTGTCCCACCTGAGCCCCTCCTGGATTGGCCAACGTAAGACACAGATCCATGAGAATCAATGGTTCAGCATTGTGGTTTCCGGTAGTTCAGGGAGTGTGCTTGGCTGTCTCTGGGGAAAACAGGGGAAGTATAGAAAATACACTGGCTCGGACTTGTGGGCGGGAACCGGGGTCGCAGGGGAGACGCCATAACGCGCCAGGGCAGGTACACAGCTCTACAGCTCTAGGCGTGGTCTGGCGGGGCGCAGCTGGGAGAGGGTCTCGCTCTGAACCCGTCTACGGGGTCCCCGGCCCAGAGGGACCGCACTCGGGTGAGCGGAGGGTCGCGTTTCCCTCTGCTCTGGTCCCGGCTGGACTTGTGGGCGGGAACCGGGGTCGCAGGGGAGACGCCATAACGCGCCAGG
>VZQC01004854.1:3105423-3210530 GCA_009823505.1 Rhizomys pruinosus
GAAAGACAAGAACCAAAAGATCACCTCAATTGATGCTGAAAAAGCCTTTGACAAAATCCAGCATCCCTTCATGCTTAAAGTCCTAGAGGGAATTAAATTGAAGGGACCATTCCTCAATGTAATTAAACCCATATACATGAAATCCAGAGCCAACATCATCCTAAATGGAGAAAAGACAGAAGCATTCCCCTCAAGGTAGGAACTCAGCAAGGGTTCCCCCTGTCACTACTCCTCTTCAATATAGTGCTTGACACTTGCTATGTTAATAAGGCAAGAAAAGGAAATTAAAGGTGTACTAATTGGAAAAGAGGAAGTCAAGCTATCCCTTTTTGCAGATGATATTATAGTTTACCTAAGGGATGCTAAAAATTCCACCAGAAAACTCCTAGAAATGATTAAGAGTTTCAGTAAAGTGGTAGGATACAAAATTAACCTAGAAAAATCAGTAGGCTTTCCTTACACCAACAACAAGTAACTGAAGAAGGAATACAAGGAGACCTTCCTACTCACAATAGCCTCAAAAACAATAAAATAGCTAGGAACAAACCAAACCAAAGACACCAAAGATCTTTCCAAAAAAATTTAAAGCACTGAAGAAAGAAATTGAAGAAGAATTCAGAAGATGGAAAGAATTTCCATGCTGATGGATTTGGAAAATTAATATAGTAAAGCTGTCCATTCTACCCAAATTAATTTACAAATTCAACACAATCCCAATTAAAATCCCCAAGAGTTTCTACACAGGCTTGAAAAAAGTCTTTAATTTCATATGGAAAAACAAAACACTTAGTAGCCAAAGCAACCTGAATGAAAAGAGCAATACATGGGGGAATCTCTATATCAGTCTTCAAACTATACTACAGGGCTATAGTCCTAAAAACAGCTTGGTACTGGCACAAAAACAGACCTGTTGACCAATGGAACAAACCTGAAGATCCAAACTTGAGCACAAACTATTTTAGCCACCTCATATTTGACAGGGGGTGCAAAAAGTCACTAATGGAAGAAAGACAGCATCTTCAGCAAATGGTGGTGGCAAAACTGGATCACCACTTATAGAAGAGTAAAGTTAAACCTCTACTTCTCGCCCTCTACAAAAGTCAACTACAAATGCATCAAAGACCTTAACATGAATCCCAAAACTCTGAAGGTGATAGAAGAAAAAGTTGGCAGCAACCTACAAGACATAGGCATAGGTGAAGTTTTCCTAAATCAAATAATAGCGGTGCAGGAAATAAGGTGAACATTTGACACATGGGACCTCATTAAACTCAAAAGCTTCTGTACAGCAAAAGAAACAATCAAGGAAGTGAAGAGAAAACCCACAGAATGGGAAGAAACCTTCACCATTGATACATCTGACAAAGCATTAACTTCCAGAATATGTAAACTACTCAAAAAAACAAAGAAAGAAAACAAATTTCTCACTCAAAAAATGGAGCAAGAGCTGAACAGAGACTTCACAAGTGAGGAATTAGAGATGGCTGAGAAACATCTTAAATGTGTTTAACATCCCTACTAATTAAGGAAATGAAAATTAAAACCACTTTAAGATATCATCTCACTCCAATAAGACTGGCTAGGATCAAGAAAATAAATGATACCAAATGTTGGTGAGGTTGTGGGGAAAAGGGAATACTCAACCACTGCTGGTGGGAATGTACACTCATACAACCACTGTGGAAAGCAGTGTGGAGAACCCTTAAAATACTCAAAATGAGCTTGCCACCTGACTCAGTCATACCACTCCTTGATATATACCCACAAGACTCAGTCTTAGCACAAAGATACTTGCATGGCAATGTTAATTGCAGCTCTCTTCACAATAATGAAGAGCTGGAACCAACCCAAATGCCCCTCAACTGATGAGTGCATAGAGAAAATTTAGTATATCTACACAATGGAGTTCTATGCAGTGGTCAAGAAAGATGACATCATGAACTTTGCAGGTAAATGGATGGAGCTAGAAGATATCATGCTAAGTGAATTAACACAGTCCCAGAAAAACAAATGAAGAATGGTATATCTTATCTGTGAATGTTAGTGCCAATTACCTAATTGAAGGCAAACTGAGAGACACTAATATTATATTCCTCATGATCTGTAAACAACTGTGCTCTTATATTGTGAATCCCTTATCAGGTTCTAGAACTAAGCTACCATTTATTTTCAGAGTTAGGAATTTTTGGTATATGGATGTAGGATATGTATACATATTTTAGAGAAATATAAGATCAAAGGAATGCATAAAAAACTAGTTTGCCATGACATTATGTCTAACTACAGTATTTATTTTATGAGTTCTTCTTAGTATTTCTTATACAAGGTTGCTTGAGCTTTTTTCCAAGTCTTTTCTAAAATATTACATTGTAGTTAAAAGTATCAGGCTGGTATAACTTAGCCTTTCTGGATGCTTAACAACCATACTTAATGCTTAACCAATTTGGCTGAGGGTCATAAGGGATAACTTTTCTCCTTGCCCTCAGAGGTCAACTAAGTCACAGGGGACTATGCATGGGGGCATCTCTTGAAATGTCCTGCAAATGTGAGTCACCAGTCTTCTTGTGCAGGGAGGTCTTGGAGATCCACTAATGAGACTTCAGCCAGTGTCCAATCTATAAAGAGGAAAGTCTCCTCATGCTTCAAAAAGGGAAACCTGGTATAGCAAGACCCGACTTTGTCCTCAAGTGGATGGAACTAGTAAATGAAAAGCCAAAAGGAGCCAGGGGCTCCCCCCCAAAAAAAAACAACAAAAAACCTGAGTGACCCTTGATGACCAGATCCTTAATTGACCTTGAGAAAACAAAAACTTTGGTTAATCTGGGCAGTGTGGCCTTAAACATCCAAAAGGAAAGTATAACCAGAAATAAATAATTATCAAGGCCTGAGAAATTATACTTCAGGTATAAAACTTGAGATCTTAATAAAAAGACAAAAAGTAAAAAAGAAAAAAAGAAAAAAAAGAAAAAAAAGAAAATACACTGGCTCTGAAATCTCTTTAGAGTCCCAAAGGGCAATGAGGCTGAGTCACTACTGAAGGAACAGAGGATGGGAGTTAGGAAGTAAAGTCACAGCTTCTGGCCCTGGAGTCCTACAGAGCTGTGTTCCAACACCAGCTCTGGAATGGTGAGCATCTTCTATCTGAGCTTCAGATCTTCTTTGGTTGTACTGAAGGCACTGATTGAGTTTCGGGATGATATGTTACACAGGCATTCTGTAACAAGAACTGACTGATACCATGACATGGCAATGGACTCTGTGGGCTCTTAACCATGTTACAAAAAATTATGTCCTTCAGGTCTTCAAAGACTTATGTGATTCATGATTTAGTCTCTAGAGAGCGTCTGTGAATTATGGATTTTTATGTCTATAAATGAGAATTTCAGGCAAACTCCAAAGTCACCAGCATATTTTGGAGATATTGTCCCTACCACAGCCTGTTACATGCAAAGTCCTGACTCAGCGCCTGCTGAATAGACTGACCTGGGAACTGTTTGAAACTACACACCTCTACATTCCTATGGCTGATTGGACTAGAAATGGGCACCTGACTAAAAATTATCCAATCAGCTAGCCAATAACCAATCAAATTTCTTTTTTTCTTTTTTTATTATATATATATTTGTACAAGAGATAACCAATCAAATTTAAAAAAATTATTGTGCCTATGTCTGATGCCTGTAATTGTAGGAGGTTGGGGTTGGGGTGGGTGCATGTGTACTGTGATGTATATCTGGGGGTCAGAGAACATCTTTTAGCAGTCAGTTCTCTCCTCCCACTGTGGGATTATGGGAAATCAAACTCAGGCCATTAAGCTTGCCTGGTAAGTGCTCTTTTACTGGCTGTGCCATCTCTCTGGATTTTTCTTTTTCTTTTTTTTTCCTCTTTCTTTCATTTGTTCTTTCATTTAATGAAAGATAATATTGATGGGATTAATTCATTTATGGATCATGTGTGGAAAAACGAAAGAAGGAAATGGAAGAAGAAGGGAAGAAGGAGAAAGGGTTAGTGGGACAGGAAGGGAAAGTGGGGAGGTCGAGAGTGGAGGGGAGAGAGGGTGGGGTAGAGGGAGGGGGAGTATGATTGAATTGAGAGAAAAGCCATGTTAGCAGACCTGAGTCGTGGAGACAAAGATTTGGAATCAGGGCTGGACAGCAGGATGCCAGGTCCTGTCTCAGAGGCCACACGTGGGATTTCTCAGTAACCAAGCCCCCTTCTTACCATGCCGCCTTCGTTGGCTTTTGTTTCATGCATCCATAAGATTTTTAATCCAAATGGAGTGGCTTAGAGTCTATTCACAGGTTCATAGTGGCTCGTTCAGGTTTGTTAAGGGCTATGTCCTCCTCATCCCTAGAAAAACGTTTGCACATTTAAGTTCTAAGTTCTAAGCCCCAGTACCATAGCGAGAGATTGTTTGTAGAGATATTACTAAGAATCTGTTCCCGGGTGAGGTATAAACAACCTCCACCCTGCCTCACAAGGTCCCAATGACAAATCAAAGTATGTTTCAACTGGAATTCACCCTGGGGAGCAGCTGAGATTGTTGGCTTGCTTAGAGAGTGGGTGAGGGGTTACCTACAGAAGCATGGGTAACCCCAAAGCAGCCACATCTGGAAGGTCTGCATCTGGCATAGATGATGACTTCCCCATAAACCCTAGTCTTCCCCAGTCTATATATTCCACCACCTTCCTTAGAACTGAGGCCACCAAGCAATTACATACATAAGGCTGAATAGGGGAGTGACTGGAACCTCAGGTAAGAGCCAATAACCCGCCCCACCTACCCTTCTCTAAGAGAATGCTACAGTCCACAGGCTGTGACTCTCCCAAATGGCACAGCTGATCACAGGAAGATGGTGGCAGTTTGGCTTGGAGGATAGGGCCTTACAACAGAGGTCTTTAAAACATAAATTAAGGTAAAATGAGGTCACTATAGAAGACTCTAATTCAACATGACTAGTATCCTTATCAGAAGAGGCTAGGAGAGAGAGAGAGAGAGAGAGAGAGAGAGAGAGAGAGAGAGAGAGAGAGAAGCTGTATTGAACACACAGGGAGAAGACACCATCTGCAGCTCTAGATGAAGCTTCAGATAATACCATCCTGTTAAATTCCAGCCTCCAAACTGGGAGAAAATGGGCTTCTGTGTTGTGTGCCCCAGTCTGAGGGACTTTGTTCTCACAGCCCTGGCAAACATGCCAGTGACCGATCCTTCTTTGCACTGTGAAAAGGCTTTGGTCCTTACAGGTTACACGCCATCTTCTTGGCTAACTGTGGCATGATTCAGTTGAAGAGAGGAGGGGAAAAGAGAAAAAAATGAAAGCAAACTCAGAAAAGCATCGAAGGGAAGATGGAGACATATCTGTGCTCTGTAAGGTGCAGGAAAAAAAGAGATATTGAAAGAGGGAAGAACAAAAGAACCCTTTGCAGAATCAGGGAGTTAACAAGCTCACTGGAGGCACACAGTGAATAAATTGCAAATTTCTTCACTGAATCTCTTCACTCAGTTGCTTGCTATGGACAGGTTAACTGGCAGAAATGGTGCTTCTGTGGGAAGAGAAATTCCTGAATCAGAGAAGAAAGGGGGCCACTCTTACTGAGAGCTGACTATGAGAACGGAACACTGCCTTCATTGTATCACTCGGTCCTTGTGAGAACCTAGATGGGGGTTCTGTCAGCTTCACACCGTGGCACAGATCTGAGGCTGAGGGATGCACAGACTTTGCCTAAAGTTCTCGTGACTGGAGAGTTGGAGTCAGAGCTAAGCTCCGTAGGACCCACAGCCAGGAGCCGTGGCTTTGCCTAATACTCATTCTCCATTCTTTCAGTAATGATGCAGCCTCATTGCCCTGGGTGCTGCCCCTTCCTCTGGCTTCTTCCTCTGGTGTTGGAGTGGGGCTGGCCACAGCTGTCTATGCAGGGCTGGTAGTCCACACCTCTGGCCACAGTGATTCAGAAATGAGTGCATGCTTCAAGCTGTTCCCAGTGTAGGTGCCATGAATACTTGGGGAAAGCCAAACAGGTTTCAGAGTCAGTGTCCTTCCCATCACATACCCCATCTTCCCTCAGGGAACCCACATGACTGCCTTGTGCCAACCTCAGCTGAGGGGGACAGCTATTCCCATGGTCCCTGCCCTGAAGACACTCATGTGTGGTCACATGTGTCAGGCAGAAGTTGAGGTCAGATGTTCCTCCTCAGTTTCTCTCCACCTTATTTCTTGAAAGAGGGTCTCTCATGGAACTTGGAAGTCAGTGATTTACCCAGACTTGCTGGCCAATGAGTTCCAGGAATCCACCTGTCTTTACCTCTCCAGTGCTGGGATTATAGGTGCATACCACTGTAGCAGACTTGTATATAGGTATTAAGGATCAAACTCGGGTCCTCACTTTGTGCATCAAGTGCTTTATTAACTGAGCCATCTCTCTAGCCCTGCCAAAATATATTCTTTATCATAGTTGAGTAGATGTTTCATTTTCCTTCTCCTCTTCCTCCTCCCCCTCCCCTTCTCTTGCCCCCTTCTCCTGCTTCTCCTTCTCCCCCTCTCTTCTTTCTCTCCATGATTTGCGAGACAGTCTCACTATGTAAACCAGATTGGCCTTGAACTCACAAAGTTCTGCCTCCTGCTTCCATGTGCTGAGATTTCAGTCCTGTGATGCCATGTCCATCTAGGTAGATGATTCTAAGTTAAATGTTCAGAGCTTATCTCATCAAAAAAGTCTCTTGAATCTTTTTATCACTTTCCCTTCACTCTCAAGGAATCTTTTTGACATCTTTTTCCTAGTTTCCACCCCATTTTATGAAGATTTAAATCTACAGACCTAACTGAATACTGCAGCCCATCGCCAGGCCACCAGATAAATGGTAATAGCCAAGTCTCTTCTTTGTACAAGAACAAGAACCAGTTTTTACCCCCAGGAGACAATATCGACTTTGCTGAGCAGGAATGCAGGGAGGAAAGGAAGAGAGAGAGGAGAGAGAGAGAGAGAGAGAGAGAGAGAGAGAGAGAGAGAATATCAACTCAGCCAAACCAAAGATTTACTGATAATACCATCTCCTTAATTATTGGGTATTTCATTTTTTTTAATAATCTTTTTTTTAATTAAAAAAATTTTTTTTATTTATTTCTATATGTGTATCAATGTACTGTCTGCATGCAGGTCTGTGCACCCGTGTCGTGCAATGCCGCGGAGGTCAGAAGAGGGTGTCGGATTCCCCTGGAGCTGGAGTTCTCCTGGAATTGGAGTTTCAGACCGCTCTCAGCCGCCATGTGGGTGCTGGGGATCGAACCCGGGTCCTCTGTAAGAGCGGTCGGCGCTCTTAACCGCTAGGCCATCTCTCCAGCCCCAATTATTGGGTATTTCATAATGGGCAGAGGCAGCCCCAATCTCCAGTCTGATCATTTGTACACCAACATATTGAAAGACATTAAAAACTTTCATTTGCTCCTAGCTCCTTAATGACTGCTAGTATGAGCAATAGGCTTATCCTGGCTTACTCTACTCTTTAAAAAAAATGATGGGAGTTGCTTTTTAAAATTATGGTGGCAAAACCATTGATAATTTAAACATCGAAGGCACTCTGCAATGCTGTGATTTGTAACACCGGTTTTAATTAATGCCTGCAACCCGGCTGTGAAAATTGGGACCTGTAATTTGTGAGTTACAGTAACTGCTTGTGTTTATTAACTTAGCAGGTCAAATTTGGGTTTCCTGGTCTTATACATATGTATATATCATCATCCTATTAAACTTCAAGCTGAAAGGCAATGCGAGAGGGAAATAACCCCCCACAGGTAAAGCATCACCTCTGAAAACAGGTATGGGAGAACGTGAGCCTCCCTCCTCACCTTTGCTCTACATGGCCACCCCCTTGTCCCCCTGCACACACTGACGTCTTCTTCTTTGAACCCGGGCAGCTGCTCTCGTAGTATGAAGCTTCACATACCTCACAACAATCCTTGCGATTTCAAACTGAACTACAGAAAGCTTCCAGAGTTTTCTTCTACCCCGCTGACTTCTGTTTGTAGAGCTGGTCCTGGTGGGTAAGGCATTCTCAGTGGCCGCAGGGTACAAGGAGAAGGATGTCCACTTAGCTCCAACACAGCACAATGGTCCAGGCACTCCACATATCTCCCTCACCCATACACCTCTAGAGACCTTTATCCAAAATGCTTAGGACCAAAAGTGGCCAGATTGTCTCATATTTTGGAACATTTTTGGCACTAACCTAAAGAGATGTCATAGGAGTGGAACCAAATCTGGACATGAAATTCATGTTTCATATGCACAGCTTGAAGGTGATTTTATGCAATGCTTTGAGCGCTTCTGTGTGCTGAAGGCAACCCGTTACATAAGGTCAGATGTGGAACTTTCCACATCACATTGGGGCTTCCTGTTTCAGAGTTCGGAGCACTTCTAATTTAGGGTTTCAGAGTTAGGAAATCTCAGCTCAAATGAACTCCTTTAATCCTTGCAGGCTCCTGTGAGGAAATAGATGCTGGCTGCCTCCAGCCCTGGGATATTTGTTATGCAGTGGGCCAAGTTCATTGGTTCCATGTGACTGAGGTATGTGGAAGGCTGTCACGGATCAAGGGCTGGGCTCAGGATGCACTGTCCTAGTTTGCTTTCTGTTGCTATGCTAAAACACCATGACCAAAAGCAACTTGGGAAAGGAAAGAGTTTACTTGGCTTCCAGGTTACCATCCGTCATCGCGGGAAGCAAAGGAAGGAAGGAGTTCAAGGCAGCCCTGGAGGCAGGAACTTAAGAGGAGGCCATGAGGGAATGCAGCTCATTGGTTTGTACCCTCTGGCTTCCTGAGATACCTTTTATATACAGCCTAGGGATGGCACCACCGGCACTGGGCTGGGCCCCTCCCATGTCAATTAGCAATAAAGAAAACGCCTCACAGACGTGCCCGCAGGCCAATCCGATGGAGGAAATTCTTCAATTAAGGTTTCCTCTTGCCAGGCATGTCAAGTTGATCCAATTTAACTGAAGTCAAAATAAGAAATTTAAGAATCAATAAAAGATAAGGCGCAGTTAGGTGTGATGGAGAGAGGTTAAACATCTGCTGTTGGCCTTGAGGAATGAGAAGTATACATAACCATGCCTGGCTTTTTACCTGGATGCTTCGGATTAAACTCCTGTCCTCACAATTGTGCAGCAAGTGCTTTACAGACTATGCTATTACCCTGCCCCATCTTGGCATTCTTAATACCAGGAACCCATGTATTTACTTTGTGCTGGGCCCTCCTGATTCTGCCAAACCATACGATCTATGGAGACAGACTGTAAATCTATTTTCCTAGCAGAGTGCCCCAGAGCCTAGCAACATGAACAAACATTTTTGTTATTGAAAGAAGGAAACAGTAAGGATCGCCACCAATGCAAATACACTGAGAAGTAAAGCTGTGTCTCTTCATAGGACAGACATATGGATTTCATTTCTTCCCCCCATGAAAGTGCATGGGTGGGGTGACTAGAGGTATCAAAGTAGTATTTGTGTATAGAGGCTGTTTTCATGGGTGTGTGTACACGTACACGCAGTTGTGCATACATCTATGTACACACATATGTGTGGAAACCAGAGGTTGACATTGGGCATCTTCTTCAACCAATCTCCACTATTTATTTATTTATTTATTTATTTATTTATTTATTATTAATTAATTAATTAATTTATTTATTTATGTTCATTTTGAGACAGGGTCTCCCTGTAGTCCCAGCTGACCTGAAACTAACTATGTAGACCAGGATGGCCTTGAACTCACGGAGATCCGCCTGCCTCTGCCTCCTGAGTGCTGGGATTAAAGGTGTGTGCCATCATGCCAGCTCCACCTTATTTTTTGAGACATGGTCTCTCACTGAACTTGGAGCTCATTGGCTGCACTAGGCCAGCTGGTCAGTGAGCTCCAGGGATCTCCTTGCCTCTGTTTCCCCAACCCTAACACTGCCCTTACAGACACACACCATCTCATCTCTCTTTTTACATGAATCCTGGGGATCCAAACTCACATTCTCATGCTGGCAAGCAGCTAAGCTATCAACCCAACCATCAGCCTAGCCTCTCAAAGGGCTACTATTAATTTCATTTTGGTCATGGCATAGAAATGTTTATCCATCTATTTGCAATGGTGGTAAGAAAGTTCTTTCAATACAGTAGTTTTATGAGCTTGATTCATTCATTCAGAATTCAGAATTCACTCCAATGACTGAGATGTGCAAAGCCCGTGTCCTTTGTGCACAGATATAAAGGATGAACAAGACAAGGGTGTGAGATATCATTGAACTATCCAATGTTCTTATAGGGAGGTGCTTAAGTAGCTAAGATGTCAACAAGAAATGAGTATGTTAGCTAAACCAGAGGCTCAGAAGGCTTCCAAAAGGATATGCATTGACTCTGTTCTCCATCCCTCTGTGAACTTGGGCTTGTCTGGTTACTTCTCCTTGAGAGGACCGTGGTGACAATGTAACATCTGCACTATTTTGCACAAGCTCTCAGTACTACAGCTCTCAAGCAGCACCCCCTCAGATGTCAGTGCTCCTGGACAGGACTCTGAACCTCACAGCTCCCGACTGAGTACCCCTGCCCTTCCCTGTATTCTCATGAAGACGGTGCTGTTGGACACTGCTTCTCATCCACAGGTGTGCCCAGGTTCCTGTGTGTGCTTATAGAGAAGCCGGAACTAAATAATAATTATTAATATCCTCTGCAATAATTAATGAATCATGCTAAATTGTGCTTAAATTCCAAATTCTGATTCCAGGGGAATAGAAGTCATTTAAGATCATAGAAATAGTTCCTCTGCCTGGAGCAATTAAAACTGCACATGCACAGTAGCTTTTTTAGGTCTAACTTCTTTTTTTCTTTAAATCATGAAATTATATGTGAACTTTGGTCATACTTCTTCATGAAGAGAAAGCGCTACTCTTTTCATCTGTGTCTCTGTGTCATAACCGCAATCCCAATGGGATCTTGATGGAATTGCATCTTGGCCACATGGTTCATTTTAACAACTTAAGTGGGTGGATGTGAAAGTGCATCAAACTATATCTGGTGTATCTAGCTGTCCACCCAACCATCCATCTATCCATCAACCTGTCTGTCCATCCATCTATTCACCTTCTGATTTTTATATGCATCTGTCCATCTATCCATCTACCATCAATCTATTCAAGCACTAATTGATCAGTCCATCCATCCATCCATCCATCCATCCATCCATCCATCCATTCATCCATCCATCCATCCATGCATGCATCCATGCATCCATCTATCCATTCATCCATCCACAGTGCCATACATTGGACCCTGAGAAAAAGAAAGCTGTTCACATCAGGCAGGGGCATAATTCAACTATGTCATCTTCAGTTTAAAAGAAGCCATTCTAGGTAGGGGCCAGACTAAATAAATATCCCTCTGAAACACATTGGATTCATTCTCTTTGAGGAGTCCTGCCAGGCTTGTTGCTTTAGGATTGAGTGACTAAGAGACAGCATGGAAATTAAGAGAGCAATCACTACCTGCTGGTAACTCTTACTGGAGAGCATCCCCCACTGTCTGCAAATCCAAGTATCCAAGTCCTGAGTTCTGGTCCTGTTTTTGCCATGGTGTCATCTTTGATGAATGACTTAATCACTCTCTGCATCTGTTCCTGAAACACATGGCTGCTATGGGGATGTGGGAAATATAATTGGATTATTTGGAGACAAAGCAGAGAGCTTCTACACTGAGGATTATATTTCTGATTAACTTGTGGGGTGTCAAAGGCTGCAAGAAAAAGCACTGGGTTGACCATGTCAGGCTGCTGGAGTGTGCTTTGAGCTAGCTGCCGAAGGACACCAGTTTCCCCACATTTCTTCCAGTTGAATATTTCCCTCTGGCCTTGGGCTTTTCCCTAGTCTGAGGGTCCCTGTCTGCATCTGTGGCAGTTATGATGATGCATGCACAGGTAACCATGGCAATCCTGGCACCTTTTCCCTATGACCAAGATGCATTTGTAGGTAATTAAGCCAATGTCAGAGCCCCGGAACATCCACATCTATGAAGTTGCAGGACTGAGAGGTTACAACGCAGCCACACAGACCTCTTCAGCCTCAGTAACACTGACCTCAACTTTGGGGAACTTCATTCTTTTCAAACTGCTAATTTAAAATCATGAATGGTAGCTGGGATACTGCCTGGGGCAAAATTCAACTTTGTGCTTTCTGTGGGAAAGAAAGCATTTGCTAAATTAAAATGATCAATGTGAGTCTGGCCTGGGGAGAATGTTCAGGCTCTATGAAGATAAAATACTTTTATTCCAGCACAGTCCCCTAGAGATGACTCAGTCGGCCACCTCCTCCCATTGAGATATCTGTGATGGTTAATCTTGATTGTCAGCTCGATGGCATTTAGAATCACCATGGAAACAAACCTCTGCGCATGTCTGTGAGGGAGTTTCTAGATTAAGTTAACTGAAGTGGGAAGATTCACTCAGAATGCTGAGCACCAACATTCATCCACCTCTGCTTCTTGTCCAAAGATTCTATGTGACCAGTCTCTTCTGTTCCTGTGGCCAAGCCTTCCCATGATGGCCTGTGCCCTCAAACTATGAGGCAAAATAAATGCTTCCTTCTATAAATAGCTTTTGCTAAGTATTTAGTCATAGCAATAAGAAGAGTAATTAATGCAATATCCATGCTCTAATCTCTAAATCTGCTAAGTCGGACACAGGGGGCCTCCCACACATCAAGGTTGTGGACCTTATAATAGGGAGATGATCCTGGGTTACCAGGACCATCCCAGCCTATTACACAGTCCCTTAAAAGCAGAGAACTTTCTTTGTCTGGAGGCAGTGACACATGGCAAAAGAAGAAGTTGGGAGATCAGTACCTAAGAGGAGAGGCCTCTGTTGCAGGGTGGGTGCCTGGAAGCATGTGAGCAAATCAGACCGTGGCCAGGGACAGAGGCTGACCCTGGAGGACAGTCACCAAGGAAATGACACTCTTCCTATGACCGCAAGAAGTGGATGAATGTGCATTCAGTGACTCGTGTCTGAAACCTTCTGGAGGGATCATAGCCACGGGACAATTTGGTTTGGACCTTTTTATTTAATGTTTTTAATTTTATGAGCATAAATATATTGCCTGCATGTATGTAAGTGCATTTGTGTTATGCAATGCTCTTGGAGGTCAGAAGAGGGTGTCAGATCCCCTGGAATTAGTTGCTAGCTGCCATGTGGGTGCTGGGAATAGAACCCAGGTCCTCTGCAAGAGCAGCCAGCGCTCTTAACCACTGAACCATCTCTCCAGCCCTTGGTTTCGACCCTGTTAAAGACTCTGCATAGACTCCAGCTGAGCCACCCTGTGCTCTGGCTCCTATCCAATGAAAGTATAACTAGCACATCATTTTAAGCCACTGAATTTGTGGTCATATGGGGCAGTAGAAATAAAAATGTAATATTTACTATTAAAAACACTCAATAGTAAATCTGGCCAGAAACTGAGGCCTGTTATTCAGAGTGGCCAGGAGGCCACTCTAGGAAATATGCATGGTGAATCAGCCTTGCTGATGAACAACTTAGAAGATGGTGGCACACATTGAAGAGTGGCTCAGTGCTAGAGCATCTGACTAGTTTGCACAGGTCTGGCATTTCATCTGAGAGATGAGGAAGAGAAAGGAAGAGAGAGAAAGAGAGAGAGAGAGAGAGAGAGAGAGAGAGAGAGAGAGAGAGAGAGAGATTATCCACAATCTAAAACACTTGAGACCAAAAATGTTTGGGATCTGGGATTTTGGGGGATCTGCTATTTGCATATATATGGTAAGATATCTTAAGGATGATTTCCAAATTTGATAAGGATGATATAACTCATTTATGCTTCCTATGCACCTTACACACGTGGCTGAATTTTATGCAATGCCTTTCATAATTTCATTCACAAAACACTTTTATGGTGTGCGTTTTCACCGTGTAGTAATATGTCTGTACTCAAAAAGGTTTTAATTTTGTAACATTTGGGCCTGGGATTTTTCAGAGAAGGAAGCCTGTGCAATCTGAACATCATTCTTAGTGGTTCATGAGGACAGGGCTCCAGGAATCAGCATTTCACACATGGTCTGTTCCTTGCAGTCACAGAAAGGATGCTTTGGTAACAAGCGATTCCATTTAGACAACTGCATCAACAAACCACAAATTCTCCTTTCTGTTAGCTTATTTTACAACTTGCCTAGTGCTCCCTCGGCCAACCCCATCTTCCCCAGCTCCCTCTACCAGTGATCTCTAAATCCAGAGTTCATCCTTAGACTTCAGCTTGAATCAGCCTGTGGGTTCCAAAGTTTTCCTGGTTGACATGGTGTCAGGGTCACAGCAGAACAAATGGAATGAGTCTAATATGTTTGTCAACCGTCAGCAGGCCCTGCCTCCCCAATTATCCTGTCTAATTAGATTAGGGGCTGACAGCTGAGAGCATGCCCTTGTGACATTTCTGTTTGCCTTATGAAAATGAGGCACGCACATTCCTGCTTGTTTACTTCATTTAAACCCAGATCCTCTTGCAAGTTGTTACAAGGACTGATTTTGGCAATTAGCTGTCATTTATATTATTACATCGGTTCATCTTCTCTGCCCCACATACAATAGGCCTGCAGGGTGCTGGAACATGGCTTGGAGAAAGCCAGGTTGCGATCATCTTCAGAGGACGTGGTAAAGTGCTTAGGGGTGATTCATGTGTGTTTGTTCCCTTTAAATCTTAAAAAAAGAACAAAACCAGGTGCTGTGGAGATGACTCAGTGGGTAAGAGTGTCTGCTGAGCAAGTACAAGGACCTGAGTTCAGATCCCAGGCTCCCATGTAAAAGGCTTCCATGCCTGTGTTTGCCTGTAAACCCAGTGCCATGGGAGGCAGAGATCCCACAGACTTGCAGGCCACCAGCCTAGCTCTAGGTTAAACGAGAGACCCTGTCTCAAGAGAACAAGCCAGAGAGTGTCCTTCTCAGACCTCTACACATGCATGGGCCTGCATATGTGCACACACACATGTGTATACACAGCCCACACTCATATACCTACACACATACATATACAAAAAGAGAAACAATCGAAGTTGCCAGTAGTCATGGTGGTGATTGAGCTCACAGAGTTGATGATGCATATGAATGCACACACACACACACACACACACACACACAAACACACTTGCCACCTGATCTGAGAAACAAACTCAACATCACCAGGCAGGAATTTTGTGTGGTGTAGTGCTACACAGAGGCTGTAGAGAAGTCGGTAAATTTCTACCCTGACTTTAAAGAGGACTGAAAGACTCCCTCCCAATAACCGTTCTCGGCTCCAGCTACAAGCCATCTGCTGCCAGAGATTCCATTATGACTTCTTGTACCAACGAAGAAACGATTTACAGCGCTCCGAACTGCCATACAAGAGATAGCTTGAGAAACGGCTCTCAGGAAAGCTTGTATTTCTTAGTACGGAACAGTTTCGAACAATAAATTTGAACAGGAGGCTTAACAAGGTTTTTGAACAAAGATTGAAAGTGCTTTTATCATGGGGGTCCTTCCAGGATTAAATGACATTGGACAGTGGCCAAGCCAGGCAACCCATCTTATGCTACTGAATTCCAGAGTATAAAAGGAGAGGGTTATGACACGGCTCTTGTGTAGATTTACTGAGTAAAGTCAGTGGAGGGAGCACAGCTAGTGTGACTAGCCACGTGTAGAAATCTTCAAAGTTGCACAAAATGTGACAGAACCCCATATGGATCGTCTGGGGGTGTGAGTGACACGTTTTCATCTAGGACGGCTTTTACTTTGCTAAGTTTTTAAGTATTCTTTATTTTGTATGTGTATGTGAGTCCAGCTACATGTGCATATGTGTGTGTGTGTGTGTGTGTGTGTGTGTGTGTGTGTGTGTGTGTGTTTATGTATGTGGAGACCAGGAATTGACACTGCAGTGCCTTTCTTAATGACTTCTCTACCTTACGTTTTGAGACCAGGTCTGTCGCTGAACCTGAAGCTCACTGTGAGTCACCGTGTGCAGCTTCTTTTTGTGGATTCTGGAGGACTATGCCCAGGCCCTCAAGCTTACACAGCAAGCACCTTACTAATCAGTCAGACCTTTCTCCCAAAGCAACTCATCTTTTCTTTATCTAATATGACTTTAATTTTAAAGGTTTGCATTAATGGTTTGTTATGTCTTTTATATTATTTTTGTGGGGTGTTTTTGAGACAGTGTCTCCCTTTAGTCCCAGCTGGCCTGGAACTCACTCTGTAGACCAGGCTGGCCTTGAACTCACAGAGATCCGCCTGCCTCCGCCTCCCAAATGCTAGGATTAAAGGTGTGCACCACCACCCTGGCCTCTATTATATCATATTATTTTAATACATTTTAAGTATACAAGACTATTAAAATCTTAGTCTTCTTCTTGAATGTCAATTAAAAGCCTGACTTGAACTCATGGACACTTGTCTGTCACCCAGAGTCACTCATCAGTAGAGTGGATTGATGTCACTGAGGGCAGTGAGCTAGTTTCTCTAGAGCCTTTCTCTAACCCAGGAGCTGTGGTCCATTTAGACTGGCACTAAAAGTTCCTTCTAGAACTAGCTTTTTAAAAAAATATTTAAATTTATTTATTTATTTATTTATTATTTCTGTATGTGTATGAATGTACTGTCTGCATGCAAGTTTGTGCACTCGTGACATGCAATGCCACAGAGGTCAGAAGAGGGTGTCGGATTCCCCTGGAACTGGAGTTCTCCTGGAATTGGAGTTTCAGACGGTTCTCGGCCGCCATGTGGGTGCTGGGGATCGAACCCGGGTCCTCTGTAAGAGCGGTCAGCGCTCTTGACCGCTAGGCCATCTCTCCAGCCCCTAATTATTTATTTATTTATTGTGCATGTGCATGCCTATGTGCCATGTATACTATGGGCATGCACATACATAGAATACATACTATACATAGGCCAGAAGATGTGTGTGTGTGTGTGTGTGTGTGTGTGTACATGGCCACACATGTCATGGTATGCATGTGGGGGCTAGAACACAACTTCCTGGAGTTTTTTTTCTCCTTCCACCGTGTGGGTCCCAGGGGCTAAACTCGGGTCTCAGACTTGACCGCAAACACCTTTACCTGCTGAGCCATCTCACCAGCCCAACCTCTGTGCTTTCTTAATGGCAAACGGGGACAGAGAGGAAGCAGTGTCTGCTGCATGTCTGTCCGGACTTTCTCATCTGCTTTGTGAAGGTTGATACGCGGCCAGACTCACACAATGAATGTGCTTCTTCCAGAAGGTTCTTGATCCACAGCCAGCTCCATGTGATGCAGGAGGTCCTGCCAGGACCTTTGGCGAAGGGGCTAGGATGCTCCTAAGACTGAAAGGGCAAAGCACCCGAAAAAGGCTGGATAGCTTGAAAGGGACCTCTGAGGACATTGTGTGAGTGTCCTCTCTGTGCCGTGGCTGTTGTCCTGCATCAGCACAGTGGGGGCCTGTGCTCGGCTCATTTGTCCACAGTCGGGGAGGAGAAGAACACAATGTGCCTCCCATGGAACACTGGGCCCTTGACCCCTGTGGCTAGCAGCTGCGTGCATCTGGAGAAGGACGTTTCCGTCTCGTGGTAGAGTCACAACACAGGGTTTGATGCAGGGTTGGCAGAGCTAGGGCAGCTCAGGATGCTGAGACTAGAGAGCTGCTGTCCTAGAAGCCATATTTTCAAGTTTCCTATGCATGTTTTACATACTTAATTATGATGGACCCCAGGCCCCCCTCCCCTCCCTCAGATCCCCTCGGGCTCCCTCTCCGTCTCTCTAGTCACTGTCCTCGCTGTCCCCTTCCTCCCCAGTGTTTCTGCTTTCACACCCAGGTACTCTCTTCCCTCTCTCTCCCCTCCTTCAAAGCCTCACTCTTCCCTGTCTCCTAGACTCCTAATCAAGAAGGTGAAAACTTTCTGCATGGAAAACTGAAGTCCCTGAAAAAGGAAACTAAGATGAAGGAAAGACCTTCCATGTTCTTAGCTGGCGGAAGAAACATAAAGACTGCTACACTATCAAAAGGACCTTATACATGTAATGTGTGATCGCCATCAAAATTCCAATGATGTTCCTCTCAGAACTAGAAAAAAAATACAGACCTAAAATCCTTTGTGTATGAAAGCACAAAGACCATAGATAATGGAAGTGATCTTAAGCCAAAAGAACACAGCTGTTTGCTTGTGTGTGCTGTCTCAGTGACCTCCGAGCTATGGCATGCCTGGCTTTAGTGGCCGGTTCAGCTGACACATCAGTAGCAGAGGGATCTTCAGGTCACTCTGCTTTTCATCATCCCCATGGTGACCTTTCACCCCTCCCTCTGGCTGCATGTAGAGATGCTCTACCTTGTGCTGTCAAATCCAAACAGGAACCCAAAAAACATTTGGTGATAACCAGAAGGCCTCATGGGAGCCTCTCTCACTCCTGCAAGTTAATCCTTACCTATTCTTGTAAAATCCTTATAATCTCCTTTCTAGGTAAGATTCAAGAATAAATGCAGTTTGCAGGAGGCTGTAGGGCCACTTCATGGCAGAGTCAAGACTTCAGTGCAGCCAGGACCAAAGACAACCCACTGCCTAATGCTCAGACAATGAGTAAGGAATTGTACATTGTGAAGCAAAGCAGCTCAGCTCAGGCTTTCCATGATATAGAGTCTCCATTAAATAAGTAGCAACTGTAGTTGAACCCTGTCTTTAAAAAAGGTAAGAATCAGGGCTGGACTGGCTCAGCAATTAAGAGCACTGACTTGTGGGAAATCCAGCTTGAATTGAGGGTCTGGCTCCACCCCAAGGAGGAGCAAGCAACATGGCCTGTGTGTGTGATGCTGGGTGGGGCACCGGTGTGCAGTGGCATGGAATTGGGGGGCTTATGATTGGTCCTGGGAACTGATGTCATTTGGTTTATAAAAGCAAGCTGTGGCAAGGAGTAAATTTGAATTCATAGTAAAATCATCACGGAATTCCCGGCCATTATTTTTTATTAATTATTGAGCGCATACAGGCTAAGGTAGGCCTGCCTTTCATTCGGGTGGCCAGTGGGTTGGAAAAAGGTTCCCTTTGCAGACAATCAATCTGGGTAGCTGGTGTTGTGAGTGGGTATTGGCTGAAGGGAGGCGATCAGCCATCAGCCTGAAATTCCTGTCCAGGCTCTGGGCAGGTGAGAAGTCATGGCCAAGAGTGGAGCACGTGTCTCGTGGGTCCAGGCTAAGGGCCTGAGTTGGACTTACCACTTAAGTTGGGCTATGGGAAGTAGCCGGCTGGTCAGCTCCCCACAGTGTCCGCAAAGCGGGCGCTGTGTCCCCATCCCCCTTAGCAGGGCTGCGTGGTCCCTGTTCAGCATAGAAAGAAAAGCTTCTTACACTGACTGTTGAAGAAAACCCAGGTTTGAATCCTAGCACCCACATGGCGGCTAACAACTGGCTATAACTCCAATTATGGGTTGGATGCCCTCTTCTGTTCTCCAAAGGCGTGACACGGTACACTTACATACATATTGGCATAAGACTCATACACATAAAAATGAAGAAAGAAAGAAAGAAAGAAAGAGAAAGAAAGAAAGAAAGAAAGAAAGAAAGAAAGAAAGAAAGAAAGAAAGAAAGAAAGGAGTCATAAAGTGTTCCTCAAAATAGAATTTTAGGACTGTGAGGTTCATGGCGCAGTGTCCCAGGCTCTCCATTCCTTGCTTCTCTTTTCATCTTTTCTGCCTCTGATGCTGATAGAAGTGTCCAGGCTTCCATTAGTTGCTCAGATACCCCCCCCTTTCTTACCATCTCCGCTGACAATTTTCTATGCTGCCTTTATAAATTAAAGCATATGGGGTTGGGGAAATTGTGTATTTGTTGCCTAAACATGAGGACCTGAGGACCTGAGTTGGGGTCACTATCACCCATGGAAAAACATCAGGAGCGGCCCTGTATGCCTGGCTAGGAGAGACGGGAGGATCACTGGCTTGCTGGCCTCCAGACAGGATCTAAGGTCAATGAGAGATCTGTCTCAGAAGAACAAGGCAGAGAATGACAGAGCAGGACAGTAGACATCCTACTGTGGCCTGTATGTATACACACAGATGTGCACATTTACTTACATACACATGTTCATAACACACACACATACACACAAATAAACAACTCATGCTCCATTTAGAGATAAACAAATGAATTTATAAGAATAAAGTTCAGTAGAACAGAGCTAAGTTGTAGATTGAACTTCTTGGTCTTTCTTATTTTTTTCTATTTTCTTTCTGTAGTACTGGGCTTGTAACGGCTCATACATGCTAGCGGTTTGCTCTACCATTGGGTTACATCCCTAGCTTAGGATGGAAAGGTGATTAAGCGATATGGCCCCTGAACAGAGTCAGTGAGGAAATGCATGGGATTCACTTATTGCGGGGATGAAGCAAGGTCTCCGGTTCCACCACTGAGTTGAGGGAGGAAGAGAAAAGACTGGGAGAGAAAGAGCTCAAGGTTATGTGTCATGTGAGTCTTCAGAGATCCTGCAAATGAACTCACACCAGGCATGGAAAAGGAAAGACCTAGTACCTTCCTGGGAAGGGAAATGTTCTGTATCCTTGACTTGAATGAGCGGCCTGGATGACTCAATTGGGCCCCACCCCAAGAATACCATGTGACGAGCCAAGGCAACTCTGGTGACACTTGGTTCCAGTGAGATCCGAACACAGACATCAGGAGGCAGCAGCAATGACGCTCTCCTCCCTCCATCCAGCCCTCCATCTTACTCGCTTCCTCCTCCCCCTTTTCCTTCTTTCTTTTTTCCCTGTTATTTTGTCATGTCTTCTTAATTTCGGGACAAGACTATTGCTTCATTATTTAAACAGTGTGCATATTAAATATTCAGCGTGGTTGAAGCCACCTGGCTCATCTTTGGGAAGCCAATAAACACCAGGGTGCGTTATAATCACATTTGTTACAGAACTCTCAGCATCACCCATAAGGACCTATCCAGGAACACAGAACTGGGTACCTAGCGACCAGCAGAGGCAGATGCTGCAGGGAATAAAGTTTAGGTATCAGGGAGAGAGAAAGACAAGGAACTGAGTGCAAAGAGTAAGGAGGGTTTGTTCAGGATCTGGGGTACAGATCTTTAGGGATATGAAAGGCCACAGCTGGAGACTAATTTAATCAAGCAAAGGAAATTTGAGCTTCCTCTCTGGGCTCAGCTTAATGCACCACTTTCTTACCTAAGGCAGGTTATGAGTGATGACTCACAAGGACAATTACAGAGCAGCACAGACTTTGGAGGGTGCTGGACCTTGGCTCATGTCATTATTTTGTTCGTCACTTACTTGGGCAGCTTATCCAGAGATTCAGTAGCTCCATCTGTAAAATGGGCATCATAATATTACCTACACTGGACTTTAAAATGATAATGCCAGACTAGTTCCAGGTGCAGTGAGACACTGTCTTAAGAGAATAAGGGGGGGGGTATGACAGAGCAGGACACTTGTTATCCTCCTCCAGCTTCGCATGTGCACATATGAGCATATTCATACACACACACAAATGATAATGACATTTGTAGAGGGTCTAGCCCAGTGTCAACCACATTGTAAGTACTCTACCAGTGGTAGGTAAGAAAGCAACACCACACATCATTTTCTGGGTGACTTCAACCATGTAGAGGTATACAGAACATTCTGATTGGGCCATATCAATAACCCCCCATTCCACTCCTCTCTCTGAACACTCAATCCAAGATGGTAGAGTTGAATGTGTTACTGCACCATGACTCTCAGCTCCAAGCCTCCATCTTGGTAAGCCAGGTGTGTTTAATTTCATGCATATATGCCTACTGAAAAAGGCATAGAGATTCATGAAACGGGTCTACTTGTGCCTTTTATGGTGCTGAGCCATAAAAGGATCTGTTTCCATTCTTAGAAGAAATCTATAATAGTTACTTTTTTTTATCCCTATAACCAAACACCTGACAGGAAGCAACTTAAAACAAGACTGCTTATGGCTCAGTTTGAGAGTATAGTCCATTGTGCTTTGAAGGCATGGCACTGGGTCACGTTGCAGCCACAGTCAGGAAGCAGAGAGAGATGTATACTCGTGCTAAGCTTCTCTTTATCCATTTCATTAATTCCAGGACCCTAGGACTCCAGCCCATGGCCTGGTGCCAACTACATTCAGGGTGGTCTTTCCTCTTCCAGTAAATCTCTCTCTCTCTCTCTCTCTCTCTCTCTCTCTCTCTCTCTCTCTCTCTCTCTCGTATGTCTTAGGTGATTCTAAATCCAGTCATGTTGACCATGAAGATTAACCATCATATGATCTCAATGTAGCCTCTGGGCTCTACGAAGAACCATATTTTGGTATTTTATGTCTGAACCCAACCCTACCATATGGGTGACTGCTATCACCATCTCATGGGACAGATCATCATGGGCCTTTGCCTTGAGTTGCCAACAAAAGGAACAGGCACCAAAAATACAAAAACAAAACAAAACAAAACAAAAACTTAAGCCAGGCGTGGTGGCGCACGCCTTTAATCCCAGCACTCGGGAGGCAGAGGCAGGCAGATCTTTATGAGTTCAAGGCCAGCCTGGTCTACAGAGCGAGCTGCAGGACAGCTGGGACTAAAAGGGAGACCCTGTCTCAAAAATACAAAAAAAAAAAAAAAAAAAAAAAAAAGAATAGGCACATTCAGCCTCAGCCTCTTGAGGGATGGTAAGGAGACTTGGGTCCCAAGAACGAGGGCTGACCCCTGGGAGCCTCTCTCTCCCTTTCTGCTGATTCTGATGCAAACTTCAAACACAACGAGATTCCAAGTGCATCTTATTAGCACAAATTGCTGGCTGTAAGAAGTCTGTCAAATTATTTGATAAAGATCTGTTCATTATCCTTATCCAGCTCAAAGGAAAGTATAACTGAAACACTGTCACAGGCTGTGGTGAATATAGGAATAACAGCCTCATCTCTCTCCCCCTAATTAGACAACCAAGGGCTCAGGAAAATCCAAGAAGGCAGAGCTTACAGGAGGATGGATTTTAGGGTTTTCTAAAGGTGAGGAATCCTTTCTGAGTTACCCGTTAAGAGATGTTATAAACTCCCCAAATGCAACAGCATAAACCAGAAATGCAAGGCCTCTCATTACAGAAATACAACTTTCTTGGGCATGAAAAGTACCTGTGAAATTTGTGTTGTGTTGATTGTTCAGGGATGGATAATGGCTGCAGTAGGCTCACATGTGTATGTGGATAGTGGCTGTGGTGTGCCCACATGTGTATGTGGATAATGGTTGTGGTGTGCCCACATGTGTATGTGGATCATGGCTGTTGTGGGCCCACATGTGTATGTGGATAATGGCTGTGGCACACCCCCATGTGTATGTGGATAGTGGCTGTGGCATGCCCACATGTGTATGTGGATACCTGGGCAATGGGGGTGAAAGAAGAGCTGCGATAAAGAAATGGAATGAACTTTGTATATCAAAGAGCTCTCTCTCTCTCTCTCTAATTCTCTCTTTCTCTGTTGGTGAGAGAATGAGAGAGAGAGAGAGAAGCAGAGAGAGAGAGAGAGAGAGAGAGAGAGAGAGAGATCTGGGTAAAGAAAGTAAAATAGGCTAGAATGCAAGCAGCAGGGAGCCCCAGTGCATGGAGGCAGGGAGCTGGCCACTCCAGTCCAGAACTTTGCATCTGCAGAGAAGAACAGTTGTCCTCTCCCTGAAAGGGGAAGCCACCCCTGTTGAGGTTTTGGGATCTTAGCTCTCCAACTCTGCACCTCTTTCCTTGGTAAGCCTTATTTCAAGGTATGAACACTCTTAGGAAAATTACACATTAACCTGTTGCCAGCCATTAACCCAAATCAAATGACTTAAAAAAAAAAAGCATAATGGGGCTGGAGAGATGACTCGGTATGTAAAGCTTGGTTTAGAACCCATATAAAGAAGTGACATTGGAGGGTGTTGTGGACCGTCTGGAATCCCAAGGCCTACAAGGCAGACTCAAGGGATCCCAGGGCAATTTGGCTATCAACCTAAGATCAGAACCAGCAAGCTCTGGGTTCAGCAAACAACTCTACCTCAGTCTATAAGGTGGAGAGTGACAGAGGAAAAGACACACGTGCAAACGCGTATGCACACAGGAACCCATATCACTAATAAAAAAGTGTCCCCTAAAGGCTGACAAGCTAAGGGTGTGGTAGTTAGCCTGAGTCACTAATGGGCCATGACAGAACATTTAGGGGTGGGTCCTGGGGGAAGCAAATTAGGAAACTGGAGGTTTGTCCTGGAGAGAATGCCAGACCCTAGCTCTCTCCTTTCCCCACCTCTCTCCCTCTCTCTGTCTTTCTCTATCCCCCTCATTTTCTCCTTCTAGCACACCATCTTACTATGATGCACTGTTACCATGGGCCTACAGTGATCGGATCAGGTGACCATAAACGAAACCTCTGAAACCAGATCCAAAATAACTCTTCCCTCTTTATAAGTTGATTACCTCGGGTATAGTGTTACAGTGACAGCAAGCTGGCACAAAAAGATCAGGGGCTGGAGAGATGGCCTAGCGGTTAAGAGCACCGACTGCTCTTGCAGAGGACCCGGGTTCGATCCCCAGCACCCACATGGTGGCCGAGAACTGTCTGAAGCTCCAATTCCAGGAGAACTCCAGTTCCAGGGGAATCCAAGACCCTCTTCTGACCTCCGCAGCATTGCACGACACGGATGCACAAACTTGCATGCAGACAGTACATTCATACACATACAGAAATAAAATTAATAAAAAAATTTAAAAAAAGATCAGCTCCTTTACACTAAATTGATAAACAGAGCAAAGAGCTTGGAGATGACCTTTGTGCATTGGCTCTCTGGGTTGGCCTGCCACATCAATCAGGGGTTGAAAATATTTGGGAAATCACCACATCTGCATTAAACATGTAAGATTTGTATTTTCTTGTTATTGCTCCCTCAGAATAGACTATAATCATGATTTACATGGCATTACAAGTAACTTAGAGGTGATTTAATCTAACCTGACTTATAGACTCAATCAGCCTGGCAGTGATTGGTGATTATCCTGTTAATATGGTTCCCTTTCATATGGAAGGATTTGAGCATCTGAGGATTTCACTGTCTTCAGGGATCCTGGGGGCCATCCCTCACAGACACAGGCGTGCAGGGATGAGGAGACAATGGCCATGCCCTGTTCCTTCTGTGTGGACAGCTAGGCCAGCTAATCCTGCCCCTAGGTATTAAGAAACGTCCTCTAGGAAGAAAGGAGTATGTGACTCCGGGCCAGCCCACAGTTCCTGGCCCATTTTCAACCTCTCTTCTCTCACCTGCCATTCAATGCAAACCTTCAACCATGACTCCCAAGGCCCAAGAAAATGATGGGCTGTGGGATGGGGGCTGGAGCGATGACTCCTGAGGGCCCTTCGCTGACAAACATTGGATTGCAGGACAAGTGGGAAACACACTTTTATCGTGCTACGCCCTTGTGCTAGTTGTTGAAGAAACTAACGTCACATAATCCTAACTATAAAACAAACTATTGGGCTGGAGAGATGGCCTAGCAGTTAAGAGCACCAACTGCTCTTGCAGAGTTCGATCCCCAGCACCCACATGGCAGCTGAGAACTGTCTTTAACTCCAGTTCCAGGGGAATCCGACGCCCTTTTCTGACCTCCGCAGCATTGCACGACGCGGGTGCACAAACCTATATGCAGACAGTACATTCATACACATACAAGAATAAATTAAAAAAATTAAAAAAACCCACAAACTATTTTTATAGTTATATCCATCAGAACTGTTGAAATCTAAGCCGTAGAATCTCATAGTCACCTTGTGTGATAGTTTTCGTTTATTTCTGTTGCTGTGATAATACACGTTGACAAAAAGCACATAATGGAGGAAACAGTTTATTTGGCCTACAATTCCAGGTTCTAGTTGATTGTAGAAGAGAAGTCACAGAGGCAGGTGCTGGAGAGAGCTAGTGTCACCTCATTCACGGTCAAGAGCATCTATGCCTCCTGCCTGCATAGTACTAAATAAGCTGGCTTTCTCTACTTTGAGGCACAGTTCTGGGCTCAGCCTAGGGAATGGTGCCTCTCACAGTGGGCTGGGTCTTCTTACATCAATTAACAATCAAGACAGTCCTCCACAGACATGCCCTCAGGCCAACCTGACCTAGACAGTTCCTCAGTTGAGGCCCTGTTCTCTGGTGACACAAAGTTGTGGCTAGTTGACAGTTCAAAACTGCTCACCACAGATAGGTTCTTTCACCATCTTGGGGTACGGTATATTGGTTACCTCTCTCATCACTGTGACTGAACATCTGACAAGAAGCAGCTTAATGGAGGAGCAGTTTCTTTGGGTTAGTGATTTGAGGAGACACCCTCGGTCATGGTGGGGAGGTATGGTGGCAGGCGGCTCCATGGTGACAGGAATCTGGGGCTGCTGACCTCTCAGGTCTCAGGAAAACAGGAGGCAGAGCTTACTTGGAAACTTCAAGTCCCCTACTTCCTTCAGTTAGGCTTCACCTGTTAAAGGTTCTACAAACTCTTGAAACAGAACTACCAGTTGGGGACCAAGTTTACAAACCATGACAGGGGGAAACTGAGGCTGGAGGTTTCAGGAACTGGCTCACAACCAGATAATCAGGAAGTGCTGGTAAGTCCAGGCAAAATCAAAGGGGATGGGGAACACTGAGTAATGAAAGGGGGATACAGATGCAGAGATGATAAGCTTCCTTGTCACTGAGGAAGGACGACTGAGGAGCAGGGACAAAGTGTCAAGTGGCAGTAGAAGGGTCTGAGCTGGAGATGTGACTCACTCCCCTAGTGGTGTGCATCCTGCCAAGACATCTGACCTCCTCCAGGCTCCATCATCATCTGAACCAGGAGGATGAGGCCACAGAGCCCCATGGAGTGTTTAAGGATCAAAGGGAATAAGTGTTAATCATTCAGCTCAGGCAGGTGAATACACACTGACTCCTCCCTGTATGTTTAGGAAGCATTTACAAGACAATGTGGGGACTGGCAAAGTGCAAGAATGAGGACCCACGTTTAATGGCCAGAACTCATGTAGAATAGCCAGGAGTAATGGTACAGATACACTGGGGAGGTGGAGACAGGAGGATCTGCTCTGGGGTCACCGGGGTGGGGGTGGGGTGGGAGACGGGCTTGCTGGCCTGTAGCATAGCCTGATCCTTGAGCTCCAGGCCAATGAGGGACTCTGTCTCCAAAAAATAACAAAGGATAGAAAGGGTGGCTCCTGAGGACCAGTATCTGAGAGTGACTTAGGGTCTGTACACACACACACACACACACACACACACACACACACACACACCCCTGAACCTCCTGAAAAACTTAGAAAAATGTTGAATTTGTACACACCAACTGTACATATTTATGAAGTGCAGGGCATGCTATCTCAATATACCTACACAGTGTGCATGGATCATTTCCATCACCCAAAATAACTGTTATCTGTGTTGCAAGCATTCAAAAGCTTCTCTGTGTAGCCATCTTGAAACTAATGGCCAATTGCTGTCAGCCACAGTCACCCCTCTGTGCTCCACACAGTCCCTCTGTGATCCAACTGCACTCCTGTGCCCACAGCCATCTCTAGAAGTCACTTCACTAAAATAGGAATGTTAGGGTCTAGCAAGACAACACTGTCATCTGTACTCATGGGTCCCAGTCTGTACACAAAGAGGCTCTCACTGAGATGAATCAGAGACCCAGCTCGTAGCTCCCAGGGTCTCCAGCAATGCTGCCTTCTGCATCTCCTCCTCTTCCTGTTCCTCACATGTGAGTAATAGGCTGCCACATGTTCCCTCAGCCATGGAGCCAACCGCCACCAGGCTGTCCCAGCCATGCTGGATTGCATCTCCCTCAGTCATTTAGCATTCGCAGCTTTGACCAACATGGCTCCACTCACCAGACACTTTTCTCTTTGCTCCTCATCTAGGACATTTTCTCATAATTCCACACACCTGACCTACGGAGAACACATTGACATCAGGCTCTATACTATGTACCATATTCAGGAGACACAGTGGTGAGCCAGGGGCTCATATACTTGGTATCAGAGGCCCTGTACTCTCACAGGGATGTGTAAGAACCTTAGTTAGAAATGCATAAACAAATGAGACAGTGGCACTTGTTGGTGTAGTAATGAAGGAAAGGAACAGAGCGTGGAAGACATAAACAGGATCGGTGGAGAGTTCATGGAAAGACAGCCTTGGAAGCTGTGAATGTGAAGCCTGGTTGGCAGTGGAGACCCCAAGAAGACATTCGAGATGCCAGACCTGTGAGATATTTGCCAAGGAGAGCTGCATACAGGGAGTGGTACCGGCCTAAGAAAGAGATGTATGTTGCAAGCAAAGCTGGAAGAGCTGAGCCATCTAAGCCCTTTGGAAGTCAAGTCCCAGAGGAGCTTACAGTTTAGGAGATTGGCCTGAGTCTCAGAAGAGAGTTTAGACTGTAGACTTTTGAATGGCATTGAAACTGTTGCTCCCTCTGCTTCCTGTGCTCTTTGCGAGATGTGACCCTCGGTTTGCTGCTCCGGTCTCCAGCCGCCACGCCTCCCACCACAATGGACTCTAATTCCCTGGAACCGTCAATCGTAAGCTCAAATAAACTCTTCCTTTTATAAGTTCCTTGGTCATGGTGTTTTATCACAGCAACAGAAAAGTGACTAATTCATACAGCATGATGCTTTGGTGTATGATTTTACAGTAGGATCAATATAGATGTGATATTGCAAGCAGTTTAAAAGCCTCAAAGAAAGAACTGTGTAATTTTGTTCAGAACTGTGGAATTTTTAACCACAAAGAAATTATACATGTTTAATGACCTAGACATGCTCAGCAGTTTTAAGTTTTAAACAATGTATACATGTATGAAACATCATGTGACCCTATAAATATGTACAACTTTATATTTGTATATGTCAGCCAAAATAAATTAAATAAAAAAAAAAAAAAAAAAAAAAAAAAAAAAAAAAAAAAAGGAAAGACAGCCTACAAGAAGCAATCCTGAACTCATGTTTGAAGGGTAAGCACAACTCAGCCATTTTTTTGGGATGAAATATTCCAGGTAGAAATGTCATTGTGGGCCAAGGTCCTGACGTAAGGGACCTTGGCACATCTGAGAGCAAATGAGTCTGGTACAATTAAGAGAGAAGTAGTATAAACTGAGGTTCCTCTCCTCTTTCCTAGAATAAGATCTAGTTAAAAGGACTATCCCTCACAATCTTGCCTGTCACTAAAGCTGTGGTAATGGACCTTATTTGCATGCTGGAAAGTATGAATTCTTGAGCTGCCTATCAGCTTGTTACTACGGAGGTCACAGAGCTGCATGTGGTGTAACTGAAGCCTCGGGTCTATCCTGGTGATGGAAACAAACACTAGTGGACGATGCTCCTCAACCACCTCAGAACCCTCATCAGAGAAGCTTCTTTCTTTCTTCAGTAGATGGAGATTCACACAGAGCCCCCAGCTGATCAGGAATGCTCATCCCTAGATGAGACACCTATATTACACCCTTGCCTCCAAGGCTCAGAGATCATAGGACCAGAAAGATTGTCAGAGCTGGACGGAATGACTACAAGGTTTGGGGGTGACTAGGGGCTTTGAATTATTGAGGACTGTTTATCTTGATCAACCCTTATCATCATGAAAGACACCAAGAGCTTCCTCCTGGTGTGACAGAGTTACAGAGGCCACACAGGACCAGAGATGGCCCATTTGATGGCACTGTCAGTAATGCTGGGTGGTGGAGTCCTGAGACTTCTTCATGAGTGAGGTCCCAGGTTGATTTTGGCCACTCACAAAAACCCAGATGGCAAAAATAAAATAAAAAAAAACCCAGATGGCACAGACAGTGTTTAGTGCCAGGGCTAAATTAGCCCTGTAAAAAGTGTTACTGAGTCTAGTATCCCTCTTGGACACGGTGGAACGGAATCATGTTCCTTCCTAATTCTCAGGATATTATTTCTGCGATACCAGTTGTCTTGTCTACTCCTCAGAGCTCTGTTTCTCCATAAGGCATCCGGCATCACTTGAATGTCTCACTATTTATGTTCCATGATATTGATTAGGAAAAAAAAACAGATCTCACATGTATGTTCTATAGAATCCCAAGGTTAATAGTGAAATGAAACAAAGATAGATACAGAGGATACAGAGCTTAGGGCTGCGTTTGTTGAGCAAAATTTCAATGAGTAGAATAATATCCATGATGTTAAATATCTTTTACATTTTAATCAATCAACTAATTTTGAAGAAAGTTTGGAGATGGTCTGTCCATTTTTACTAGTGAATGTAATTATATATACAGGAAGCTGCCATTAAAATTCAGGAATGTTTGTAATCCACAAAAAAGAATGACAAACGGGGTTATTAAATATCAAGAATTGCCAAAGACTCAGTCAGGCTAGGAAATATGTTTTGGCAGATGTATTGAAAACATAATTATTTTGCTGCCTTCATGCTAATTAGATCTGAAAAGAGCTGGTTCTAGAAAGTACTAAGCTATGCTCAGAGACAACTATGGGAAGAACAGGAAGTCTCCACCTAAGGGGACATCTTTCTTTCTCTTTTCTTATTCATTTATGCTTCTGAGAGGAAGTAGAATCTATACCTCTTCTTCTACTGAGAAACCATGAGAACCCTCCTGTCTTCTGTCTCAAAAGGTAGAAATATGCTGTCCCCTAGGCCAAGTGGGGTACATTTTTCCTCTGACCATGGTCCCAGGATCAATGGTGGTGTTAAGGATTTTAGAGATTGTTCACAACTCATCTATCTTTGGAAACTTTTTCTCCAGATATTGAGAAATGGTAGAAACTTTAGGGGAGGAGCCTAGGGAAAGGAAGCTGGTCACTGGAGGCCTGTGCTGGATGGCTTCAATCGTCAACTGGACATACTTGGAAAGAGGGAAACTCAACGGAGCAATTTCCTTTATCAGGTTGGTCTGTGATCTTCTTGACTGCTGAATGGTGTGAGAGGGGCCAGCCCACTGTGGGTAATGTCACCCCTGGGCAGGTGTCCTGGGTCATATAAAATAGCAGGCTGAGCACAGGCCCAAGGAGCAAGCCAGTAAGCAACTTTTCTCTAGGGTCCCTACCTCAACTCCTGCCTGGAGATTTCTACCCTGCCTTGGCCTCCCTCTGTGATGGACTGTGATAAGGACAAATAGGCCAGACAGAGCCTTCTTCCTCAAGATGGTTTTGGTCAGAGTGTTTTATCACAGTAAAATAAAGTAACTAAACAAGCCCATCCTTGAAGAGGATGCCAGGCCCAGGGTCCCCGACTTTTCTGGCTCCTTTTACTTCCTGGCCACCACGAGGTGAGCAGCTTTTCCATTATATCACACATTTCCCGTGATGCTCTGCCTCATCGTCGGTACGGAAACAGTGGGTAAGTGGCATTTTCCCCCACGCTTCCCTGTATTGAAACATATTTCTCCTTTCGGCTAACATCTTCCATCTTTTCTCTTCTCAGACAAGCACCTCAATGTCTCAGCTGGGCAGTCCTCCTGGCTGTCCTGTGCTACACCCGCACAGATCACACCACCTCGCATTACCTGCATCTTCTCCCTCACTCACCTACAAATCACCTTGAGGCATAGACACCATGTTTCTTATTATTTTAAAAAATATTTTATTTCTTATTTTTATTTTATGTGTTTGAGTGTTTTACTTGCATGTCATGCAATGCCCGCAGAGTCAGAAGAGGGTGTTGGATCCCTTTGGAACTGGAGTTACAGATGTGGTTAACCTCTATGTTGGTGCTGGGAATCAAATCCAGGTCCTCTGCAATAGCAGCCAGTGCTCTTAACTGCTGAGCAATCTCGCCAACTTGATACCATGTTTTTATTGTTTTAATTATAATTTGAGGGACTGGGGATGCATCTCAGTGACAGAACTCTTGCCTAGCCCTGGCAAAGCACTGGGTTCCATCCTCAACACCACAAATAACAAAAACGAAGAAAGGAAACCTTAAATAATTTATAGAATAATAGTGAAAATTATTATTTTGGCTTCTGGCATACAGCAGATGTTGAAACATATGTGATTGGTGAAAACTGTCCAACTTTCTCACTTTGCAAATGAGAAACCAGCCCGGAAGAGAAGGCATGGTGTTTGAATCCACAGGCCTCAGGCAGAATAGTCTAGAGACTGTGGCTCCTGCTTTAGATTCCTATATAATCCTGGTGAACTCTCCAGAGCCTAAACCCAGAGTGGCACTGGGAGGGCATGTGTACAGATGGAATAAACCCAGGAGAATCTGCTATCCAGCATCTGCCTGGGAAATAATGTACACTGCTTTCAGAATCTAGGATGGAAACAGTGGCTCAAGTGTGCTGGTTTACATTTGCAGAAGTAAGCACAGCGTGTTAGGGTTCATGCCTAATTAGATTATACATTTTGTCAGCAGGCTCAGTGTTTCTTGGCTAAAACGAAGGGTCCAAACACACCGGCTTCCCCATGCACATGGAGCCAGATGTTGGCATGCCGATATGTTCAGGGACTCCTGCTGAGATGGGGCGGGGCAGTCCTTCTGCAAGCTGTAGGAGAACATTCCTCCTTTTCATGAACCTGTCACAAATGCAAAAGGAAATGACAGCCACCAAGAAATCCACACAGGGCATGATGGGAGGATGGCTCAGTTGATAACATGCAGGTCTCACAAGCACAAAGACCCAAGTTCAGATCCCTCAGCACTCATGAAAAAAAAAAAAAAAAAAGTTGGGCAACACATTCCTATAATCAATCCCAGCCCTGTGGAACAGAGACAGAGTCTAGCCAACTATTGAGTTCCAGGTTCAGTGTGAGAGCCTGTCTCAACAAATAAGGTGGTGCCGGCACACATCTTTAGTCCCAGCACTCAGGAGGCAGAGGCAGGGGTATTCTTGTGAGATTGAAGCTGGCATGGTCTACATAACAAGTTCTAGACCAGCTGGGGATATAGGGAGAACCTGTCTCAAAAAGATGAATAAAATAAATAAATAAATAAATAAATAAATAAATAAATAAAGTGGAGCATGATTGAGGAGGAGCCTGCTATTGACACTTGGGTTCCGCATGCACATGTACGTGTACCTGTGCACACATATGCACACAAGTAATGTAAAGCCAAAAGGAGCCAGGGGCTCCCTCCCCCCCCAAAATCCTGAGTGACCCTTGAGGACCAGATCTTCAACTGACCTTGAGAAAATAAAAACCTTGGTTAATCAGGGCTAACTGTGTGGACTTAAACATCCAAAAGGAAAGTATAACCATAAATAAATAAATAGTAGGTCCTGAGAAATTGTACTTCTGGTATAAAACTTGAGATCTTAGTAAAAAGACAAAAGAGCACAATTGTTTTGCCTGTCTTACTGGCAAGTGCATCTACCCTGTGGCTGCCACTGCTTTTGCTGTCCTTCAAAGATGTGAGAAGACACAGCTTTTCAACCTTTCAATATGGACTGAAGACTCATGTCTCTCCAAGAATCCTCCAAACCTTCAGTGCCAGATGGGGACTGCTGAGACATCCAACTTGTGGACTGAGCTACTACTGGGGTTTCTACTTCTTCAGAGCATAGACTGCCATTGTTGGACTACCCAGGCTCTATCATGGAGACCAGTACAGGAAGATCAAGGACGCAGTGTTTATTGGACTTCATTTGGTGACCATGGGAAGGGAAAACTCCAGTGTGGATCACAAGGGCAGAACTGATGGTGGTTTGGGCTTGCCAAGGAGGAGACTTCAAACATGACATCTTTCAGCCTAATTAAAAAAATCATAAGCCGAAGATGCTAAAACTTATGATATATGTGGCATGCATATGTGCATATTTTGGAGTGATGCATATTGGAAGGAATAACAACAACAACAACAACAACAACAGAAAAGACTGCATCAAAGAACTGACTGAAGCAGTGAACTTCTGCTCGAAATAGTAAACTTCTGCATTGAGAATTTTGAGAGAGACTGAGAAAATGATATAAAACATGTCTGGCAGAATGCATGAGCTCTGGTGGGGTGGGGGGCAGGAAGGGGGGCATGGGTCTATATTTGATTTTTAATGTAATTTTATATGAAATGCACAGAGCTTCAATAAAACATTGGCTAAAAAAAATCCAAGTTACACTTAGAATCTGAGATACAAGTAGCAGACAGGTGCAGACAACCAGGATGTCTTGTCTTGTGGTATTGACTCAACCCCAACACTCACAGGAGAAACCCCATTCTCTACCTGTCAGTCCATCTTGTTCCTTTTTGTACCAAAATGAATTGACTGCTTTGAAATGTCAGGACCAGAAGGAATCGAGTTCTGCAAGCTGTTTTTACCCTTTTGCTGGACCATGCTAAACCTGCCCTTATCCACAGCACCTACGAGGAAAGTCCTTGGCTTCAGGTTGGCGTCTCTTCCTGCAGACTGCCTCCCAAACTGCTAGTTTTTCCAGCCTTGAAATTATCTCAACTTCTAATGAATTTCAGCTTCTTCCCCATCCAATCAGAGAAAAGTGTTTGACTGCCTCCTAAGAATTCCAGGAACTTGAAAACGAAGAAACCAATAAATACTTTGAACATCTATATTTAAAAAATCTAGCTGCCTCTTCTAAGAAAGAGCTTACTCTTTCTAAAAATAATTAAAATGTATTCCTGGTATAGACTCATTTCATATGGACTAGATTAGGACAATATAATAAATCTGATGCCTACATTATTTTGGGGATGGTATGCAAAAATCAGAAATTTTATGTTGTTCATTGAACTGTAAATTGGTAAAAAGCCTTTTTGGAAAAAAAATCTAGATTGAGGTAGACTATTTGAATATGAACATTTCTTAGGACTCTGATTCTAGAGTAATTTTGGTATAGTTACTTGGAGATGGGAACTGGAGCCAAGCTTCCACATGGAAGAAACTCACACCGTGTCATCCCCAGCAAAGAAGCAAACCGTGGAAAGATATATACTGTACAGTGTTATTTCCAAGACCTGGAAAAAACTACATACATGGGGGAAGGGTTGTTTGTAATTTTTATCATATTTTAATTTATACATATATATATATGTGCGTGTGTGTGTGTGTGTGTGTGTGTGTGTGTGCATGTGTCCCTCTGTGTATGTACATGTGTGTGTGTGTCAGGACAACTTTTGAGACTCAGTTTTCTCTTTCTACCAAGTGGGTCTGGGGGATCGAACTCAGGTCATCAGGCTTGGCAGCAGCCATCTTTCTTCACTGAGCCATCTCATAGGCCCAAATCTGTGTGGTTTAGGAAGATTTACACATTAGGATAAACTATAAAAATGCAAAGGAAACATCAAATTCAGGAGAGAGATTCATTTGCCTGAGGGAGAAAGGGGACCAGAGATGGGATACCGGGATGTCCCTGTTGCCAGCTCCATGGGGAGCACATATGGGGGTTCTAGTTCTTCCTCATATCTTCCATAAGAATATCACATATTCTCAGACAGCAATATTCCATAATTTCCAAAAAAGTCCAAGAACACAAAAACCATATGGGAAATACTATAAGCATTTGTACTGTTTATGAAAACCTGTCTTTAATATATCAGGTGCACGTGACAATGATTCAACGGCATTACAGTGACCCACTTACATAAAAATAAGGCAAAGTATGGGGAGATGGCTCAGTGGGTAAAGTGTCTACTGCTCAAGCATGAGGGGCTGGGTTTGAATCCTAGAAGCATCATAAAAGCCACACTCAGGTTTGTATACCTATAATCCCAGTGCTGAGAAGCAGAGATTCCTGAGGCTTGGTGTGTACCTTGTCTAGCCAAATCAGCCAGTTCTGTGTGTGTGCAGTGCTGTGTATCTGCAGACACTTCCCGCCCCCACTGTCCATCTAACTCCCTTCCTACCTGTTCACCTACCCGGGCCTCTGAGCTGCCTGCCCACCATCAGCTCCCCACAGGCCCCTGCTTCTAATCTGTCTATGGAGAATGTTTCTCCTCTTCTTTTCCCCTACAATGACCCTCCCAGTGCAGCCTTCTGTGAATACCTTGCCAATCCTCCCTAAGCCTCTGCCACCCTCTGTATGGTCCATGGAACATATTTACTTTGTTCATCTGCCATCTCCTGTAGGGCGGCAGCTCTGTGAGGACTAAAATTACTTATTTTATTTCTTGCTGTCTCCCCACAAGCCGAAGAGCTCCCCCTACATACAGAGTATCATCACATGTTCACTGGATGACTGAATGTCTGATCAAGGGAATGAGACAATTGTATGAAATGAAGAATGAAGAATAAGGAAGAGGTTAGAGACGTGGGTCAGCAGTTAAAAGTAAGGGTTGCTCTTGCAGAAGACCCAGGTTCGAATCCCAGCACCCACATAGTGACTAATAACCGTCTGTAACTCCAGTTTCAGGGGATCCGGTCTCCTCTTATGTCCTCCGTGGGCATTGCATGACACTGGTGCACTTTGATAAATGTAGGCAACATGTGCATACACATAAAATAAAAGTAACGAATAAATGATTAAAAATAGAAAGAGGCTGGAGAGTCTGAAGGAGACAAGCATCTAGGTCCTGTCTTTAGGTCTCCAGGATTTTGCAGACATTTGGCATTTGAACAAGATCTGAGTCAGGAGTACCAGCCAAATCTCAGAGACTTGAGGGAAGACTCTCCCAAGTGAAAGGAGCAGAAAGACCCAGTGTCCTCAGGCGACTGCAGCCTCGTGTCTACAGAACTGGGGAAGGACAAGCTGAGGGGTGGCTTCACCCCACAGGAGCTACGTAGGGGGTGCTTGGGGAGCATCTTTTTTCATCTGTTGAATTGCTGTTTGAACTTTTTATTATGGTGTGTGTGTGTGTGTGTGTGTGTGTGTGTGTGTGTAAAGGTGTGCATGCCTATATGGTGCATAGTTGGAGGTCAGGGGACAATTTGGAGTCAGTTCTCTCCTTCCGCCATGTGGTTGGGACCCAAGGATGAACGGAGGTCATCAGGTTGGAGGGCAAGAATCTTTGCCTCCTGAGCCGACTTGCTGGCCCTGAATTGCTATTTCTTTAATGTAATGATTCATTTGCTTGTTTTTATATGTATGAGTGCTTTGTCTGCATATATGTGAATGCACCCATGCATGCAGTGCCTGAGGAGGATTGGAGAGGATGACAGATCCCCTGGAACTGGTGGTATAGACCGTTTGTTGTTAGCCGCCATGCGGGTGCTAGGAACTGAACCCAGGTCCTCTGCAAGAGAAGTCAGTGCTCTTAAACCCTGATCTATCTCTCCAGCCCCCTGAATTGTTATTTCTCTCCCTTCCTTATTGAACAGGAATGCAGTGCACAAGAGCAAGAAGTTCATTTGGGCTGGGCTAGCTTGGACTGGATCCAGTCAGGAAGCCCTGGCTTTCTTGAGACCCCCCAGTGCAGCTATGGGGATCCTGGGTGAGGAGACCCCAGCAGCTCTCTGTAAGATGAAGACATCCAGCTCTGCCTCCCAGCTACTCTGAACGCATACAATTACATCTTTCCCCGTTCTCCCCAGAGTGAGATTAGAGACCCTTCTTGCTCAAGCTCAAGCCTAACTTAAATTTACATGGAGATAAATAGGGCTGCCCCTAGCAACAGCTTCCATTGAGAGCAGGGAAATGATCTCAACATTTATTTGCTTGTTGGTTTTGTTGTGGAAGACCATTTTGCGGGACTTGCTCACTGCATTTTGAGTGCACAGTTCTGTGTGGTTAACAGACGCGGATTCCTGGCATACTTCTGTCTGCGTCCCTCTCTCCCAACTTCTCCATGATGGCTACTTGTGTGCAGAAGAAAAGGAGCACGATTAAAGAGTTCTGTCTAGCCAAAGCCCGAGCAGGCCGCTTTCACGTTCTGAATGCGGGGGCGTAATTTATACGCTGATGCCACAGTAAATTGCTCTCCTCCTCCCAAAGACTGGCAGAGGAAAGATAGAGGGGGAAATTGACCTTCTGCCTGGGGTGAAGGACAGTTCCTGGCTGGAAGCCTTGGGCTCAGCAGAGCGTGTGAGTGATTATAAGACATGCACTGGCAGGGATAGGAAGGGGAATAGCTCTCAAAAAAAAGGGCGATGGTCAGGAGGCAGTGGAGAGTGGACAGACATCAGTGCACGTAAAACAGAGCCCAACAAGACAGGTACGATGCCTGTGTGTATATGTGCGTGTGTGTGTGTGTGTGTGTGTGTGCGTGTGTGTGCATGTGTGTGTGTGTGTGAAGAATACAGAGACATCAGTGCAAGTAAAACAGAGCCCAACAAGACAGGTATGATGCCTGTGTGTGTATGCGTGCGTGTGTGTGTGTGTGTGTATGTGTGAAGAATAGACAGACATCAGTGCAAGTAAAACAGAGCCCAACAAGACAGGTATGACGCCTGTGTGTGTATGTGCATGTGTGTGTGTGTGTGTGTGTGTGTGTGTGTGAAGAACAGACAGACATCAGTGCAAGTAAAACAGAGCCCAACAAGACAGGTACGATGCCTGTGTGTGTATGTGCACGTGTGTGTGTGTGTGCGCGTGTGTGTGCATGTATGTGTGTGTATGTGTATGTCTGTGTGTATGTGTGTGTCCGTGTGTTTGTGTATGTCTGTGTGTATGTGTGTGTCCGTGTGTTTGTGTATGTCTGTGTGTCTGTGTGTATGTGAATGTGTGTGTATGTGTGTGTGAATGTGTACGTGTGTGAGTGTGTGTCTGTGTGTCTGTGTGTATGTCTGTGTGTCTGTGTGTATGTTATGTGTGTGTGTCTGTGTGTGAGTGTGTGTGTCTATGTCTGAATGTGTGTGTATGTGAATGTGTCTGTGTGCGAATGTGCTATGTTTGGTATGCAGGCAAGTGTATATATATATATATGTGTGTGTGTATTATATATATATATATATGTGTCTGAGTGTGTCTATGTGTGTGAATGTGGTATATTTGATGTGGAGTATATGTGTTCATTTTGTGTATGGTGTGTATATGATGTGTGTGTATGTGCGGTGTCTGTGTGTGCATGTAGTTTGTGTGTGGTATGTGTGTGAGTGTGGTATGTTTGGTATGTCTGTGTGTGAGTGTGTAGAGTGTATATGGTGTATATGGTATGTGAACTGTGTGTGTCTGTATATGTGTGTGATGTCTATGTATGTGTATTTTATGTCTGTATGTGGTTTGCATGTGGTGTGTATGCATCTGTGAGTGTATTTCTATGTGTGGTATGTGACTATTTGTAGTGTGTGTGATCATATATGTATGTATATATGTTTGTGTGTAGTGAACGTGTTGTGTGTGGTTGTGCGTGCATGTATGTGTGTTGTGTGTCATGTGTGTGTGTGTTGTGTGTTGTGTATACATGCATGTGTGTGTATGGTGGTTGAATTAGTTACTTTCTCATAGCTGTGACCAAACACCTGACAAGAAGCAGTTTCAAGGGCTAAGCTTGACTGGCCAGCAGTTGGAGAGAGCTGTCTATGCGGCAGGGGAGGCATGGAGGCAGGAGGGTGAGGTGATGGCACATGGTATCTGCTGTCAGGAAGCAGAGGGGAGGAAGACAGTGCTCAGCTAACTTTGTCCTATTTATTCAGGTCAGAACCCAGCCCATGGAGTGGACCGTGTCACATTTAGGAAGTAACAATCTCAGAACTCCCTCCAGGCACACCCTGAGCACGGCTCCTTGATCCTGTCAAGCTGAGCGTCGAAAGCCACTCTCATCATGGTGAAGGCAACAGCGGGGGGGGGGGGCATTTTTGAACAATATGGCAAGAAGTTCATGGGTCACATGACTGAAGGACTCCCAGTCTGATGTCCAGTTTGAGGCTGTTGCCTGAGCACTGCTGTCACCATCTCCCACCTCCCGTGTCCCTTCAGATTCTCCAAGATGCCTGTGACCCACGTGCCATCTGCTTTGCTTGCTGGTGTGTACACTGGGACTTGTGTGTTGGGGGTGTGTGAGCACCCAAGGAGAGGCTCCTGAGCTCTGCCACATTAGAGTGATAGGGAAGTGCTTGAAGGACTGTGAGATGTATGAAGAAGCTGCTTCCAGACCAGAGCTCTGGGGTCAGCCTCTGTCAGGGACATAGGAAGCAGCAACAAGTCCATGTTCCAAGTCAGCTTGTGCCTAACTGCCCCCAATCTGCCAAGAAACAGACAGAGCCGGAGGCGGACAATGCTTTTCCTGCTTTCCATACATGACTGTGTGCTTTATATCCTAGCTGCCTCCCCCTAACCTGCTAAGGTTCGGAGCTTCAGTGCTCCCCAAAGGTCCATATGGAAGGACTTGCTCTCTAGGTTGGCACTATTCAGATGCATTGTGGGTCTTTATAAAAAGGGGCAAGTGGCTGGGGAGGCAGCTCAACTAGTGAAGCATTTGCTGCTAAAACATGAGGTCCTGAGAACCCATGTGAAAAAAGCCAGACACAGCACCTGTAATCCCAACAAGCTGGAGGCGGAGCAGGAGGGAGGATTCCCTGAGGCTCGCTAGACACCCAGTCTAGAGGAATCAGTGAGAGACTCTGTCTCAAAAAATAACAGGGAGAAGAAGACACCTGACATGGACTCTGGCCCACGAACACACAAATGCACACACACACACACACACACACACACACCTTAGACAAATTCTCTGAGTTTACTTTCATGCTTTATTCAGAATGGTGGTTTTTAGGTTTTTATATTACATTAATGTGTGTACATGCATGTGCATTTGATTGTGCACCTGTGTGTGTATATGATTGTACATACATGCTACCGTATGTGGGTGGAGGTCAGGGGACAAGGTGGAGGACTCCATTCTCTCCTTCCACCATGTGAGTAACAGGGATCAAAATCGGGTCCTCAGGCTTGGCAGCAAGCGCCTGTACCCACTGAGCCACCTGACCAGCCTGGTTTCCACTTTGTGTACATTGCTTTTTCATGGTCAGCATTTAGGAACCTCCTGCTTATCTCATCTTGCTTGGGCAGGTTTCAGTCTTTGGGGCTTATTTGCATCTCCGGATTTATAATCACATTTTCAATGTGGGAGTGTAATCATTCTTCTGAGAGAAATGGAGTCTTCTGGCCACAGGAGGATGTGGACTCAGCCCACGCTTTTTGGAAAGCATCTTCTAGAAGAGACTTATGGAGCGACGGGGAGAAGCAGGGCAGGTCAGATCCGGGGCACATTTTGTGCAGACAGGTCCGCAGTTTCCTTGCAGCTGTTGTATGTTAGAATCTTGAGTTGTTTTGTACACATAAGGAGGTTGACATACTTTGGAAGCACTGGAGGGAGGAGGAGTCCATAATCAAACGCTAGCATCAGTTGGCTGTTGAAAGCTGAATTCTTTTTTAAAAGATAGGCATTATTAGCTGGGCACTAGTGAGGCAGAGGTAGGTGGATCTCTGTGAGTTCCAGGCTGGCCTGATCTACATAGTGAGTTTTAGGCCAGCTGGGGCTACAGGTAGACCCTGTCTCAAAAAGATTAAAAAAAAAAAAAAAGGTGTTATTAGGCCAGGCATAGTGGCGCACGCCTTTAATCCTAGCACTTGGGNTAATCCTAGCATTGGGAGGCATAGGGAAAGGCGGATCTTTGTGAGTTCAAGGGCCCGCCTCGGTCTTACAGCGTGCTTTCCAGGACAAGCTGGAGCTACAGGGAAAAAAAAAAAAAAAAAAAAATCATAAAAAAAAAAAAAAAAACAAAAAATAGGTGTTATTTAAGAGCAAGAAGGCTTTCTGCCTTCTGACAGGTCTCAGGAATTCCACAAGTGTTTCAGAGGCCAATGGCTGTGACAAAATATTGTCAAAAGGGCCTTGGAAGGAAGGCAGCTTTTATTTTGGCTCAACAGTTCAACTTCTTAGAGCCCATCCTGGCAGGAAAGGGTGGCTCACGAGGGAGAGGGAGGTGGTGGGGCAGCAGGGGTCGGGTGGCAGCCACAAGCATCCTGAGGTCAGGACACAGAGCGCGGCCGGAAGAGGGTCCGCACTATAGGTCTCCGCAAGGACACCCCCATCAACCTTTCTTCGACGCCCTCATCTTCCTGTTGCTTAATGCCCTCGGCTTACCTTCCTCGACTTTACTCCCTCAGCAGACCCCTCCCGCAACCTACGAAGACAATAAGGCGCCTCCGACGCTTCTTTCTTTCACTTCACTTACTAAGAAGGCTGAGAAGCGTAGCGGAGTAGGAATAGACAGAGAGGGAACGGAAAGAGGCGAATATGGCAGAGATATGGGGGAGCGAATAAGAATAAAAGAGAAAGAAGAGGCAATAGCGGGAGGAAGCCATGAAGGAGGCTCGCGAAACAGACGTAGGAAACCAATAGAAAAAGCGTGAGTCAGAATGAAGAAAGGAGAGTGTAGGTGTGCGAGAAGGAGAGAAGAGAGTATTAGTACTTAGAAAGAAGTGGAAGAATGGATACGGGGTAGAACATGATGAAAAACACGCGAAGGGACTAGGAACGGAAGACAAACCGGATCTCAAGAGGATGTATGGAAGAAATGAAAAAAAACGATAGTAGAGAGGTGGATGAAGCACAGCTGCAAGGCAGACACCATGGGTCGGAGCGGACGAATGCAAAGACAAACTCAATGCTAACTCATTGGCCGATCAAGTAAACAAAAAGTCACTTTGTTAGAAAACAACTGAAAATGCACTACATTTATACCGAGTCGAGATAGGACGAAACCAAGTGGAACCATAGTAGATACCCGGTGTAGAGGAGACATAATGCAGGGGGAAATGTTAGCAGCCAGGGAAGATCAGCACGAAGAGGCTCACAACGAAGGATAAAGCGACGCATATTCGTATCCAGCACTTGGCAATAAAGTAAAGAAGACGGGGGGACCTCCAGCTGCCGAGCTGCATCGGGCCATTAGTCCCCAGGGGAAACGAGCTATTTAAAGCGCAGCAGAAGAGAGGCTCTGCAGGCTCGCTCGGGTACCAGAAGTAGGGTAGCAGGCTTCTGGGGCCCTTGCACGTCCACAGACCGGGTGGCCGCTCTGGCCTCCTCTAACTCAGAGTGGAGAGCAGAGCTGCGGCCTGGAGCCAAGAGCACGGCCATTTAGGCAACTGATCAGCTAGAGTAGAGAACCTTAGGGTCCAACCTGGACAGTCCATTCCTAGAGGTTGCAACCTCTCAAAATAAGGAGGACACAAGAGATGGCCACCCCAAGACTATTGTCCTAGTCCATTCCTACTACTGCGATAAATACTCTGACCAAATGCACCTATGGGAAAGGGAATTGACTTTAGTTCCCACAATTCCATGATACAGGCTTGTCTTGTGGAGAAGGCAATGGAGCTGGAACGTGAAGCAGCACAGTGAGCCCACAGTGAGGAGCGGAGGGCCGGGAGGGAACAGCCTATGCCTTTGCTTACTCGCATACGAACAGCGACCCAACCCAGGGAATGGCGTTGCCCACTTTCAGCCTGGGTCTCCCCATATCCACTAATGTCATCAACAACCCCTCACAGGCATGCCCACAGGAACCTGACCCTGACAATCTTTCTCTGAGATTTTTCCCAGGTGATTCTGGGTTGTCTTGATGTTAACAAGCAGAATTAGTCCCTGCCACCATCCAGCAAGATGAAGCTCTGATATGAACCAACGCAACGTCGTTTTGTCTCCTTTTAGCTGGCATCTGGTTGAGCCCCTCATTTTTGTGATGTTTAATTTCTATACCTACATTAAGAAGGGAGCATCACAGTGGTGTCCAGATGATGTAACAAGATGCACAATGTATTTGCTTTTCAAAAGCAACATAAAGCAAAATCTTTTTTTAAGATTTTATTTTTATTGTAATTATGTGTATATGTATGTGTCTGTGTGTATGTTTGTGTTTTGAGTGCAGTGCCCTTAAAAGCCAGAAGAAGGTGCCAGAATCCCCCAGAGCTGGAGGTATAGGATTGGTTGTGAGCTGCCCAGAGGGAGATACTGAAATCAAACTTGGATCTCTGCAAGAGCAACAAGCGTTTTAACCAATGAGCCATTTCTCAAGCCTCAGAAAGCAAAACTTTAGTGGAGGTTACAACCTATGTTGGTGGGTGGAGATCTGAGATCAGGAAGTATGAATCCCTGACCTCATCCTTGGCCACAGAGAACTCCTACCTTCACAGCATCAGAACATTCTGTAATCTCAGGAAGCTAGCTCCAACTAAAGGAGATTCATACCTCTGACAGAGGCACAACTAAAGGGACACCAGGCTAGGCAGGATTGTGAGACGGAGTTTAGAAGATACGTCAAAGAGATGTGGTTTCCATGGTCAGACTGATAGTGTTCCTAGGTGGGATCTGTGGATGCTGACTGGAAGATTGTGGAAGCAGTAGTGGATCTGCTTCTGAAGCCTGGCTTCTCCTCATTTTTGGGGGAGGCTCTGGCCTGGCTGGGGTGTCACCTGATACCCTATGACCCTCCAGGGTATTCCCTATGGAAGCAGCAGGACGGGAGCTATGGTTTGGTTGGTGAAGTGTTTGTCTTACAGCATGAAGGCCCAACGTTATACGCCCCAGAATCTACGTGAAAACAACAAACAAAAATACTGAGCCAGGCTTGGTGTACACACGTAATCCCAGTGCTGGGAGGCAGAGACAATCAGATCCCTAGGGCTCACCTGCCAGCTGGCGGGCCGAGCCTACCTGACTAGATCAGGCAGGGAGAGACTGCATTTCAGTAAACAAGGTGGAGGCTGCCTCAGGAACAGTAGTGCAAGTTGTCACCCGGCCTCTTCATGCATGCATGCACATTCAAATATACATGTACCCACACACACACACACACACACACACGCCCACGCACACACACAAAGCCAAGCAGAAGTCACCTGTAGAAGTGGAGGTTGGCACATACAAAAAAGAGACTAAGCTAAACCGCTTCTTCTGGGCACCCGAAAGGTATGCTCATTCCAGGGAGGACGCGAAGCATCATCCTGTTGGCCACTGGTGAACACAGGGACCTTGGTTTAACCATGTGAAAGTGCCCAGGTTGCACCAGGAGGGCCACAGTTCCACAGAGTCCAGAGAGGACATCCATGGACCCAATGGACTTGGCTTCATCCATCTGTCCTGTTTTCCTAGGCCACCCTCTGGTCTGGCGGTTACTAGGCCATATGTGTCGGATTAGTCCAGGCCGGGAATCTACATGCTGGCTTTTATGCTGCACTAAGCAATCCTCTTATGCTCCCTAGAAAGCAGTACCATGGCGGTGCTCTGCGCTTGCCCTCTAGGCACAGTCCACGGCCATTGATTTGCATGTCGCACACCCTATGCTCAAACGCACACAGTGAGCAGTGCTTTTGAGCAAAGGATGGCATTCTGGCTGCTGGGGCTCTTGATCCTGGCATTCACTGCAGTCACCTAGGGTGACACACAGTTTAGTCCAAGGCTTGGTGCTACAGAGGCCCCAGGCCAGAAAATCCCTTGCTGGGATTCAAGGGAGAGTTGAATCTCTGCGCCCTCTGTGTTAGATCACATTTCCCAACATCACCTGGCCTTCTTCCCCTCCCCACGAACTTGTCTCCAGCAAATGTCCCTAAGGAACAAAGTCACCCTTGTTGGTCTTAAATCCTTATCATGACATTTGATAGATTAAATGCCACCACAGAATAAAGTATCAGGCCAAATCATTCTAATTTTTACCTTTTCGGTTCATGCACGAGCTTCAATGTGAGGGGCTGAGAGGCTCGACAGCCAAAAATCAGAGACAAGGACACAGAAGGAATCCAATGAGGAGCCGGAGAACAAGAATGACTGAAAATAGCTTTTTTGCAGGAGACCACGGCAGAGCTTATCTGTGTGGCCTTCACCGTGACAGCGTGTGATCAGTGCTATGCTGAGATGAAACAGTAACTTCCTGCAAATGGAGAGAACATGGGGCTGAGGGGGTTTTACTGGAGAACATGGAGTTCAGAAACTTTAGTGCCGGGGAAAGAATGACGAGATCAAGAAGAGATGCGAGAGAGAGAGATGAGGAGGGACAGATGAGAGAGCGAGTCAGAGAATCGAGATAGAGAGAGAGAGATTTGAACATCCAACAGAAGAGTACTATGGAAATCTAAAACAAAGCTTTTAAATTGTTTTTTAAGACAAGGTCTTCCGTAGCTCAAGATGGGCCATGGAACATTATGCTAGACCAGGGCTAGCCCTTCAAACTCACGATATCGGCCTGATCTGCTTGCTGGGATTAAAGCATGTGTCAACACACCTGGCTCCCAAATTTTATTCTTTAAGTGTGCCTGTGTGCTGCTGTGTCCGTGTGATGTCGTGTGTATGTGTCTGTGTCCACCCATGGAGCCATTGAGTGGAGGCTGGAGGCATGGACCTAGGGTGTCTGTGACCTCACCTTCCATATTGGGGCGAAGGTCCTCCCTTTCTGCTTTGCGCATCTGTCAGGCTAAAGCCCCATACAGGCTGCTGTGGACTCCCCATCTCTGTCCCTAGGAAGCTGCTTGGGTACATAGACACACACGTTGCACCTACAGCATTTTACCCACTGAAGCAACCTGTTGATGCAACATGAAAGCAATCACCAGTTCCTATACACAAAGGCAGCTACTGTCCCCAGTCCACCTCGGCATACCTCAAAGTGACAGCTTCCAGAGAACCCGTGTCATTCAAAAGCCAGCGGACGGACTTGATTGTGCATTGTGCCCCCGCTTAGGGTGCAAGCTGTGTTTGTGTTGTTGATTCAGATGCACAGACTCTCAAAATAATGCCCTGGCTCTGCTGAAGCTGGAGGAGTCCAGGTCTTTCCCACCGGGATGGTGGTAGCCCAGCAGAGCAGACCATTTGGGATGAAAGAGGACTGTTGTGCCCAGCTGCTGCCCTTGGAAGCCCAGACGTGCTACGCTTGTGAAGTGGCAGCATCCAGAGCCAGGGCTGGCCACTCGTGGGTTCTGGCCCTGGTGATGAGGAGGAACTAAATTTAGCTTAGCCGCTGTTCATCTCAAAAGTGTGCTGTTGTTCGATATTTACAGGATTGGTGTGTGAGGACCGAACCTACTAATGTTGAGATCTAAATTAAATCCATTCACACCCAGCACTTTCCCCCACGAGCTTCTGATCCCCCCACCAACTAGTTTTAGTTGGCTTGATTTTGGAACAAGAAGCAGAATCTACAAATCTGGGGCTATGGAGAAGGCTCAGTTGTAAAGAGTGCCTTCTGTGAAAACAAGGGACCTGAGTTCACGATCCCCCGAGCTCGCATGTGCAGAGGCGGCCGGGTGTGGTGCTAAACACTTGTACATCTGAGCCCTAGAGGCAGCAGAGATCAAGCAAATAATCCTGGAGCCTGTTGGCCGGGCCGGCCTAGCATAATGGTGAGCTCAGGCAGTGAGATTTTTGTACCTGTCTCAAACAGTCAAGGTGAACACGACACTATGGACCCACAACACCGAGTCAAGTTGTCATTTTTGCCCCGCCCTCCACAGAAACTGCTGGGAGTGAACTCAGGTCATGCATGGGCACCCTTGGACCTCATCTGCCTTTCTTCCTCTCCTCATCGGGCCCCCATGTCCCTCCTGTCCCTCTGCCTCTCCATAGTTTCCTGTGCGTTTACCTCACAGACTCTCCATAGGGCCACCCTACAACGCAGGTATGGATTGTGGTGTCAGCTGCAAAACTCAGTGAAGCTACTCAACGCCACTGGACAGTAGACTCACACCGCTTCATTGTGTAGCTCGCAAGCTCTAGTTCAGGGTTACTGTTAAAATTTGGAGGCCGCTAAAGGGAGAAACTGTAGAACTGTTAACTAGGAACTCCAGAAGACAGGCTGAAAATAATTAGGCTTAGTATCTGAATTTACAAGTTTGAAAAAGAGCCGTTTGAGGGGTGCACATAAATTTTTTTTTTTTTTTTCCCCGGGTCAGGGTCACACAGCATGTGTGCGACCACAGTCGCATTCTCATCCAGGTTTCTCTGGCAGCATGATTAATGTTCTTACCGATGCTCCACCATCCACAGCCCCCTCTGACCCCAGGCTTGGTCCACTGTGAGCTGCTCTGAAGACCCCACTGGACCTTTTACCTTTCTGTCTGTACCGGGGGAACTTGCACATAGTTGCTACTCGATACATGTTTGTTGAACAGTTCAACTGCTTGAACAGTTTCCTTATGTTGATGACACCAATCCATCCCATAATAACTTGCTCTAGCACATCAGGGGTGATTTATCCTGCATCCTAACAGAGTTTTCAAAGGACATCACTAAATTAAAGCTATTCAGTGAGAAAGTTCTGCAAAGTGAGCATCTCTACATGGGTTTGGGAAGGGGAGGTCAGAGACTGGAGAAGTTGTGGAATGGTTTCATGTGATATAAAGACAAAGGTCGTGGCTCTTTGGGATTTGTTTCCTAGGGGGCTGCTGAGGGTCAGTGTTCATTGTAAACGTTGCTGGCCTCGCAGTCAGGGCCAGTACATCATCATTTCCTCTGCTGCGCTTGCCCAGTTCCCTGTTCTGGAAGAAACAAGTGCCAGAATGTTCCAGAGTGAGGGGACTTTGGATACGCCAGAACTATCTCATATTAATGCTAAAATTTTTCTATTGGTCTCAATAAATGATGGAAATATTAGATAAACGAAGACTGTTTTTAAATAAATTTCCTTATTATTTGAATACTTTTTATACATCAAGTATAAAAATTGCTCAGAGGGCTGAGAGATGGATCAGTGTTTTTTAATGAAGAGCACTGCTAGTCTTCCGGGATAGACTGGGTTGGTTACCCCCACCACATCCATTGGGCAATTCACAACCACCTGGAACTCAAGTTCCAAGGGAATGATCTGACCACATTCCTTCTCTGATGGATACCTTTCACCCACATGCAGACGCCCCCTCCCCCACCCCCCAACCGGAGGACAAATGCCACACCAACATAATTAAAATTTAAATTAAATCTTTTTAAAAATTTCTCAGGACACATCGGGTTAATGATAGGAAAAATGTTTTATGCAGGCCTGTTATTTAAGCAAAAGACACAGTGGCACCGTACGGCGGATTTGTATCTGTGATGTTTATTTTCACATCATTCAATAGTTCCGTCCTTGCTTGTCGCCGCACGACAAAGCGCAAAGAAAAAGAATTATGAGGCTCCTCCCAAAGGTAATTCCTTTATACTGAAAATGGCACCCATCGGGGAAGGCTGGAGGAGGCTGGGACTGGTATGGTTCTGGGCTGCTTCCTCCCAAGGCTTCAGATATCAAACTCAGAGAGGGAACAGACCTAGAGGAGACAGGCCAAGGAGGGGGTCCAGCCACACCTTTGGGGTCCACTGACTTGAAGGAAGTAGATGTACTACTCTTGGCCTCCTTCTGAAGAGGCCAGTCCCCGCCTCTACCCCAGGGGGGACTGGTGAGGGGCTGATCCTCCCTCCCTAGCTCCACCTGGCCTGCCTGGGTCTTCACATTCAATTTGGAACTCAGTAGAGGTCTCTGCTTCTTCACCTGTGTGTGCTCTTCAGACTCTGGAAGGCCAGGCACCATGTCTCTCATTTTTGCTCTCTTCGAAGAGGACAAACAGTGACAGGGCTCTGCACATAAAAACTCAATGAAGGCTTTCTGGGCAGTCATCTAAAAAGTGTGTGAGTCCAGGAAGTGTCTCTGCAATAACATTAGGAAGAAGACTGCTTGGTAGAGGTTCCTGCCTCTGGGTACTCTATTGAGGCTGCAGAACCTTTGAAGACAAGAGTCAGCAGATGTGTGTTCTGTGAGTTTATTGGATCTCTGAGAAGTACTGGAAGCTCTCTCCAGTGGGCACCTGTCGTATACCAGTCACTGTCTACATGTGCTTTATGATGGACCTCATTCATCCCACAAAGCAGTCAGTGAGGAGTTCAGCTACCACAGCCCACTGCTGTGCTCTTACACCGGAGACAGCTAAGAGGCCGGAAGTCAAGTCTTCTAGAACAGGATGTGGTGCGGCCTCAAAGTGGCTCATTTTACAGTGTTGGCTGCTGGGATTTACACCATATGAGGCATTCAAAAACATCAAAGCGATTATACTATGTGTGCATGCTTAAAAAACTCGTAGAAAAACTAGAAATTCATTTTACTTGATATTAACCGGAGCTTTATCCTCTTACTTGTATTGTGAAGGATTTTACTATTAACAAGTTCATTACCCGTACTGTGGCCACATTTGCTATGTTTTCGAAATCGCCGTGTCTACGCCTTGGGCGAATGATCTCCTACACCCGCAAAAGAGTGCTGTTCAATCATCTTTCATGTATAACATTTTATTTGATTTTCATGGTTATATCATTGGGGTTTTACCATTTCCTTAACCTTTATTCATTGTATGTGTGTTTGTGAGGGTATTAGTTAGAGAATTGCTTGCACATGATTGAGTGACCTGGTTTCTGTGTCTGTGTTGTGCTGATGTTGTGTGTGTGGAATGTACTGGTTATTGTGGAGGTCAGGGGACAACGTTCAGGAGTCAGTTCTCTCCTTTTCACCATGTGGGCAATTTTATCGAACTCAGGTCCTCAGGCTGCGCAGCAAGAGAACCGTCTTTACCAGTGAGTCATCTCACGGGCTGATTTTACTGATTCCAATTAGTAAAAATTAGTGAAAATTGAGAGAAGCTTTTGTAAATACTCACATAGTAAGAGTATACATAAGCCGGTGGTGGTAGGCTCCGACATGTAAACCAGGTGTGGTGTGTGTGTATGTGTGTGTGTGTGTGGTATGTGTTGTGTACATAAATATAAAATTATATATATACACACACATATTATTTTAACATGCTTTTAAAGGCAACTCAGGTATGTTACGACACCTGTGTTCTCAAAATTTTAGAATATTTTACAAATCCCAAAAAAAACATCACTCCAAGTACCTTCTTCCCTGAGCCCTTGACAATTGCTGGTTTACTTTCTGTCCCCATGGCTTTGTGTCACCTGGACATCTCATATAAGTGAATTATTTATTCATGAGGTGAGGGGCACAGTGTGAACTGCAGATAGTGTGATTTAGTATAGCATTTTCCTCCACTGAAGAAGGCTTGAACAACAAACCAACCTCAACTTTGGGGTGAGGGCAATTTCTACTCAAAATTCTTATCAACTTAGTCCTTCTGTGACTATCCAGGTTTACCTGGTAGATCATCTCTTTACTTAACATTTCAAGACCATGAAACAACTTGTTTATTCTATGATCTAGATCACTGGAAACCAAAACTTTCTGCCTTCCTCTGACATGCTAAAATCTTTCTAGCGTTTTCTTCTAGAGGCCCATGCTGTAGCTCTGCAGGCCATGTCTCTGTCTGGCCTTCAGCTGCAATCTCTCCCGCTGGCATCCAGAAGGCACACACCCTGCTGGGGAAAGTCAAACCACATTCAAACCGCCCTCCCACTGGCGTGGGTGTGGCCTTGCTCACTGGCTTGAGTTAGTGAGTACTGCTGCCCAAAGCAACTTCCAGGACAACCTTGTCCAGAAACCTTTCTTTTTAAAATTATTTTATTTATTTATTTTCTTTCCAAGGTATCTAAAGGGGAGGAACGTTGCTCTCGCTTCAAAACAAAGGAACTCCTGTCTTAGCAAAAGACCTGACTTGTTCCTTGAGTTAGATGGAAACTGTAGTAAAGAAACAGCCAAAAGCAGGCAGGGGGCTCCTCCCCCTCCCAAAACCCTGAGTGATGAGGACCAGATCTTCAACTGACTTTGAGATGAAACAAAACAAACTTGGTTAATCTGGACTGACTTTGTCGTGTTCTTCAAACATCCAAAAGGAAAGTATAAACTAGAAATAAATATATAGTTGGGCACTGAGAATTAATTATACTTAAGGATATTTTTTATAAAAACTTGAGATCTTAGTAAAAAAAAGACAAAAGATAAGAAAAAAAAAAAAAAAGCACGTTTGTTTTTCTTTTTTGTTTTTTTTTTTTTTTTGCTGTACTTTTTTTTTTTTTTTTTTTTTTTTTTGTGCTTGTGTGTGTGCTTGCCACTGCTTTTGCCATCCTACAAGGACATGAGAAGAACAGCTTTTCAACCTTCCAATATGGACTCCAAGACTTCATGTTTCTCCAAGAATCCTCCAACCTTCGGTTGCCAAGGATGGGAGCTGCAAGAGCTATCCAGCTTGTGGGATGAGCTACTACTGGCCTCTATCAGAGTACAAGTGTTGCCGTTGATTGGATTCTAGGCAGGCTGGTCAGAGAAGGCCATTACATGGAAGCTCAAGACAGAATTGAGTGCTCTACTGACCTCATTGGTGACCACAGGGAAGGGAAAAGACCCTGTGTGGAGCCACATAGGGCAGGACTGCTGGTTTGTTTGGGATTGGCAAGGAGGAAGCTTCAAACAATTCCTTAAGGAAAAACATGACCAACTTTTTAGCACCACTAACAAGAAAATAAATAAATAAATTAAATAAATAGGACTCTAGCTGAAGATGCCTACACACCTATGATGTTCTACTCTTGATCTATGTGGGCATGCTATTTTGGACGGAGTACATCGGATAGGAACAACAACCACAACAATAACAACAACAACACAAGACTGGTGTCAAGAACTGATTGGAAAGTGGTGGACTTCTGCCGCTCGAACAGTAACTTCTGCCATTGATAAATTTTAAAGAGATTTGAGAAACAATCTGAGAAATTGTATGGCAGAACACAGAGCTCTGGTGGGTTGGGAGCAAGGAAAGGGGGAGTGCATCTAGATTTGATTGGGAGGGAAATGTTATAGACCAACGCAACAAAGCTCAATAAAAAATTGGCAGTGAGAAGAAAACAATGAGATGTACTGTAAAATAAGATGTATAAAATGATGTTTTAGAATGGGAGTAGATGATATCAGGCAATAGGAAGAAAGATCTGGCAAAAACACACCAGAGAATTGTGAGAATATGGAATAGTTCTTAACGCTGGACAGAAAAATGTCTTCATTCATTCTGTACAGAGGCGACTATGGATGCTCAGCCAGCTGTGATAAAGCCCCATGAAGGAGCCAGCTGACTCAAATAAGTGTAAGAGCCTGTGTTTCAACCATGGAAAGAACGCCACCTGCCCCCAGAGGGCGCTCAAGACTTCAGCTCCAGACCCCTAAGAATTGATCCTAGGGGTAGAGTGATGGCTCAGTGATTAAGATGCCACTGATTGCTCTTGTTCGAGGACCCAGTTCCAAATCTTCACACCCACGTGGTGGTACCCCCATCCGTCATTCCAGTTCCCGGATCTGATGCCCTTCTTCGTCCTCTGCAGGTGCTGCATTACCCAGGTGCATTTACACACACAATGCAGGCATATCAGTCATAAACGTTAAAAATAAATAAATTATAAAACCATGACTCCTAAAGTTCTTGATAAGTTCTTGCCAGGACCTAGACAACACAAAGGGAACTTCTATCAACTTTAATAAGAGGCTAGATGGAACCTAATGGATGACAAGATAATTCCCCAACTACGGTCAACATTTCATGACACTTTATAGGAGTGTTATAGTCCTATGACCCGCTCCAATGAGCACAGCCATGTACACTTTAGCAACAGCCTGCTGACTTTGCTCACAACCATTTAAGAGCCACCTGCCAGGACAGCATCCGTCACCTCTGACGATGTTCTCCACACTGATTTCCTTTCTCCTGATACTGACCAGACTGCATTTCTCAGCCTCTTTCAGTCATAAGAGCTTGTGAATGAGTAAGAATGGACTGCTCATTCCTAGAATGACCCACTGACACCCTCACAAACCATCCTCCAGGCCCTTTCTTTTGGCCGGGACAACCTCAGCATGGAGAACCAGCGCTGCAAGGTCCCAAGGTGGTGAAAGGATCCGTAGATTCGCCAAATCGGCTCTTGCCAGAAAAAACTGTTTAGAACTTTATCATGGGTGAATCAGAAACTTTGCCGTCGTGTTAAAACTCTGGGAGAAATATCAGGAAAATGATTCAACCGGGCAGGCTGGTCAAGACTATTCCGTGTCCCTGATGTTTGCAGGGGGGGGGAAGAGATAACCACCACTTTTCACCTGGCACAACGTTGGAGACTTCCAAGAGTAGATCAAACTGAAGAATTTAGATGGTGAACTTATTGAAGAATTGGACTCCTAAACCCAGGTTCTTTGAATTTTGTAGCTTCTTTCTGAATCTATCAATAGCCCCCCCTTTCACATGTACCATGATGGACAGCGCTGAGCACCGAAGCCAAGACCTTGGCATGAACTTAGGAGAAGCTGAGACAACCTCCCCTTCTGTCTACACCTCACCAATTGCAAAGGGAGGCGTCATGCCAAACTCCCAGAATGCTTTAGTTTTCTTATGTTTGTGATGAAATATCTGATAAAAGCAATTTAAGGTAAACTAGGCTTATTTGGGCTTAGGGTTTGGAGGCATAATAAAAATACTAAATAAGAACGTTCTAGAATCATTCAGTTCTAAGTTTTAACAGCACACTTAGCTTGTTTATGTGTACTATTAAACCTTGCGTCCCTTTATTATTAATTATAGTTTTATTGTGAGCTAGGATCTTGCTAGATAGCCCAGATTGGCCTAAATTGAACCGACCAATCCTTCCTCCGATCTCCCCAGGCTGGATTGTAACGCCATCCACACCTAAGAACCTAGTATGGATTGTTATATTGTACTTAAAGGCCTAAGGGTTGAAGCTCTATCATATTGCTGATACGTTTCAGAGGAATAGACAGGTCTTTTTTTTATTTTTTTTATTTTTCTACTGACCACTTGGTTTCAGATAAGCCAATAGGAGTCTTTAGAAATCAAGTATTCTCCCGAATAACAGGGAACCAGTATAATAATAGCCTGGATTTTCATTGAACACTTAGCTGTATAATAGATAGGATGCTAAGAACCTCAAACACATTCATTCATTGGTTCTCAGAGAGGGATTCACATAGGAGAAACTTTTCTTACCCCCATTTTACACATGACAAGACAGAGGCCCCTAGGATGAAGCAACTGTTCTGAATCTTCATGATGGTACACCCTCAGACCTGTTTGAGATAATTTCTGGCAAAACTGGCATAAAATTGGGCTATCATATGATGACATACAAATGCAGATATGTTTTCTAGCACGTCATAAACAATGTTTTGGGCACCACCGGGGCTGGAGCGATGGCCCAACGGTTAAGAGCGACCGAGCTCTTTACAGAGGTACCCGGATTATGATTCCCAGCACCCACATGGCGGACCGAGAACCGTTCATGACACACCTCCAATTTTCCAGGCCGATTACTCTCAGTTCCGAGGTAAATCCGGTACCCCCTCTTTATGATCCTATCCGTAGGCCTTGCACGTGACACTGGGTTTTGCAAAAATAACTTGCAATCACAGACAGTAAATTTGATCACACCATACGAAATAGAATAAACATGCCGGGCGTTAGGTGTGCGACCACCCCTGTAATCCAGCACCTGGGAGGCAGAGGCCACAGGCGGCTCTCTGTGGAGTTCGAGGCCAGCCTAGTCTACAGCGTGAGTTCCAGCTCAGCCAGAGTTACCGGGAGACCCTGTCTCACAACGACCAAAAAAAAAAAAAAAAAAAAAAAAAAACTGTTGAGACACCCCGAAGGGAACAGCAGTCAATCGGAGACTTCCAGGTTCCCTGCCTATGGGTCACTCTCCATGATGCAGCTATAATCTCATGGGGAAATCTCCCACAGATATAGAATTTTCCAGCAAGGAGCCATGTTCCATTCCAAACCTCTAGTTAGAGGAGGTGTGAATTCTAACAAGCTATTTAAGAATGTGAAACATCCCACATAAGGAACTGGAGTCAGACCCAAGTTCAAAATTGCTCTCTTTCCAGAACGCGTTGTGCTTTTTTGGGTCTTTTTGAATCCCCCATGTGTTTTCATCTGACAAATAATGAGAGGCTGGATAGACATAAATTACTTTGGTACGGGGAGCGTTATGAGATGTAATTCAAAGCTTATTACCTAGAATACCCCTCCGCCACCTCTCACATCCTGTTGGCACTTTATGTTGCACAGTACCACATGAGGAGTTACTCTCAATATTGGCCGTTGATTCTAAAAAACGACAACGATTGTCTACACGAAGCAACCAGATAGTGTATTCAGCTCGGGTGATAAAATTACAGCTCAAGATGTTTGGGATTTTTTTTGGTTTTTTTGGTATTTTTATTTATAAATTTGTTTTTGGACCATTCCATACATGTATAACAGTGCATTCGTTTCCTTTCCTCCCACCCTCTCTCATCTCCTTCTCACTCATCTCCTCCGCTCCCCTGAAATACGTGCTGTTTTCCTTACTTCTCCATTGCTGTGAAAGCGAGGCTGATGAAAACAACTTATAGAAGGAAAAAAGGCGGTTTGTTTACTTACAGTTCTAGAGGGACTAGAGTCTTTAATGGCTGGGAGGGCTGGATTGGGAGGATTAGTATGGCCAGAGGCGAACGGAACAGCCACTGGCATTTTCAAGCAGGCATGGGAAGCACAGAGCCACTGGAAACAAGGTAAGGTTCACGAACTCTCAAAGCTCGCCCCAGAGATGTGCTTCTTCCATCGACTAAGGCGCCTGCATCCTAAAACCTCTGCTAAACGTATCAGGGAGCCCTATGAGGGACATTCTCCATTTCAACCCTTCACAGGTGCCCTTTCCTCTACCCGCCTTTATGATTTTGTTTTCTGGCCACTCCTGATTTTTTGGTTGGTTGCACCACCATGCCTGGATCAACTTTTTTTTTTTGTTGTTATGTTTTTTAAATCTCTACTTTTACCCCCAATCCCCTCTGATTTTTAAACTAGTTCCTATCCTCATATGTCTTGAATATTTGGAAATACCCCCTGGAGCTGGTGGGCTTACTAGCACACAACTAAAGGCACTAACTGTCCTTCCCCTAGAATCTCCCAGCTGGATTTTTTTCCGTGTGGTTTATTTTTGTTTTTCTGGAGCTCTTGAAGCGCACTGTCCATGAGATGGCATCGGTCACACGAAGCTGCTTAAATGTTAATGAATTGTCCTTGAGGGAGGTTAGATGTGGGAAGTAGGGAAGTAGGAGGTGAAAGTGGTCAGTATATATCCTGGTCACTTGACACAACCTAGAATCAACTGGGAAGGGGGTCACAATGGAAGAAATGCCTAGATAAGGTCGGCTTTTGGGCCTGTCTTTGGGGATTGTCTTGATTGCTAACTGATATGGGATACGACCCCGCCCACTGTGGGTGGCACATCCCTCCCTAGGCCAGATAATAGGTCCTGAACCGCTATGGAACCCATGGTTAGCTGATCCCTAAGCCAGCCGCCTGTAGCAAGCAGCACCCTTTTTCCTGCTGTCTTTCTGGCTAAAAAAAAAAAAAAAAAAAAAAAAAAAAAAATAGGTGTTATTAAAAGCAGATTCTGCCTTCTGACAGGTCTCAGGAATTCCACAAGTGTTTCAGAGGCCAATGGCTGTGACAAAATATCTGTCAAAAGGGCCTTAAGGAAGGAAGCTTTATTTTGGCTCACAGTTCAACTTCTTAGAGCCCATCCTGGCCAGAAAGGCGTGGCAAGAGGAGAGGGAGGTGGCTGGGGACAGCAGGGGTCGGGTGGCCAGCCACATAGCATCTGAGGTCAGGAAACAGAGAACGGACAGGAAGAGGGTCAGCACTATAAGGTCCGCAAGGACCACCTCCACTGACCCACTTCCTGTTGCTAGGCCCCTCCTCTTAAAGGTTTCCCAACCTCCCGAGAAAGCACCACCAGCCCGGGACCAAGTGTTCAGACACGTGACCCTATGGAGGACATTTCACATAAATGGCAACCCTGCTCCCAGGAACTCAGTGAATGAGGGTGGCTGAAGCACAGCTGCAGGCAGCACATGGTGGAGATCTCAATGCTAACTCTTTTTATCATTGGAAACACGAATGCAATGCATCATTTAATTGGCTCCCAGCCTCCAGTTAGGACTCCAGCTGCCGAGCTGCATCGGGCCTTAGTCCCAGGGGAACGAGCTATTAAAGGCAGCAGAAGAGAGGCTCTGCAGGCTGGGGACCAGAAAGGTAGCCAGGGCTTCTGGGGCCCTTGCAGTCCACAGACAGGGTGGCCGCTCTGGCTCCTCATACCTCAGAGGAGCAGCAGAGCTGCGGCCTGGAGCCCAGAGCCATGGCACTCAGGGTCCTAGGGTCCAAGCCTGGACAGTCCACTTCCTAGAGGTGCAACCTCTCAAAATAAGGAGGACAAAGAGATGGCCACCCCCAAGACTATTGTCCTAGTTCCATTCCTACTACTGCGATAAAATACTCTGACCAAATGCAACCTATGGGAAAGGGAATTGACTTTAGTTCCCACAATTCCATGATACAGGCTGTTCTTGTGGAGAAGGCAATGGAGCTGGAACGTGAAGCAGCGAGTGAGGCCCACAGTGAGGAGCGGAGGGCCGGGAGGGAACGTATGCCTCCTGCTCTACTCGCATACGACCCAGGACCCAAGCCCAGGGAATGGCGTTGCCCACTTTCAGCCTGGGTCTCCCCATATCCACTAATGTCATCAACAACCCCTCACAGGCATGCCCACAGGAAACCTGACCCTGACAATCTTTCTCTGAGATTCTTTTCCCAGGTGATTCTGGGTTGTCTTGAGTTAACAAGCAGAATTAGTCCCTGCCACCATCCAGCAAGATGAAGCTCTGATATGAACCAACGCAACGTCGTTTGTTTCCTCCTTTTAGCTGGCATCTGAGTTGAGCACCTCATTTTTGTGATGTTTAATTTCTATACCTACATTAAGAAGGGAGCATCACAGTGGTGTCCAGATGATGTAACAAGATGCACAATGTATTTGCTTTTCAAAAGCAACATAAAGCAAAAATCTTTTTTTAAGATTTTATTTTTATTGTAATTATGTGTATATGTATGTGTCTGTGTGTATGTTTGTGTATATGAGTGCAGTGCCCTTAAAAGCCAGAAGAAGGTGCCAGAATCCCCCAGAGCTGGAGGTATAGGTGGTTGTGAGCTGCCCAGAGGAGATACTGGGAATCAAACTTGAGATCTCTGCAAGAGCAACAAGCGTTTTTAACCAATGAGCCATTTCTCAAGCCTCAGAAAGCAAAACTTTAGTGGAGGTTACAACCTATGTTGGTGGGTGGAGATCTGAGATCAGGAAGTATGAATCCCTGACCTCATCCTTGGCCACAGAGAACTCCTACCTTCACAGCATCAGAACATTCTGTAATCTCAGGAAGCTAGCTCCAACTAAAGGAGATTCCATACCTCTGACAGAGGCACAACTAAAGAGACACCAGGCTCAGGCAGGATTGTGAGACGGAGTTTAGAAGATACGTCAAAGAGATGTGGTTTTCCATGTGTCAGACTGATAGTGTTCCTAGGTGGGATCTGTGGATGCTGACTGGAAGATTGTGGAAGCAGTAGTGGATCTGCTTCTGAAGCCTGGCTTCTCCATTTTGGGGAGGCTCTGGCCTGGCTGGGGTGTCACCCTTGATACACTATGACCCTCCAGGGTATATCCCTATGGAAGCAGCAGGACGGGAGCTATGGTTTGGTTGGTGAAGTGTTTGTCTTACAAGCATGAAGGCCCAAGTTATAGCCCCAGAATCTACGTGAAAAACAACAACAAAATACTGAGCCAGGCTTGGTAGTACACACTGTAATCCCAGTGCTGGGAGGCAGAGACAATCAGATCCCTAGGGCTCACCTGCCAGCTGGCGGGCCGAGCCTACTTGACTAGATCCAGGCCAGGGAGAGACTGCATCTCAGTAAACAAGGTGGAGGCTGCCTCAGGAACAGTAGTGCAAGTTGTCACCCGGCCTCTTCATGCATGCATGCACATTCACATATACATGTACACACACACACACACACACACACACGCACACGCACACACACAAAGCCAAGCAGAAGTCACCTGTAGAAGTGGAGGTTGGCACATACAAAAAAAAACTAGCTAACAGCTTCTTCTGGGCACCCGAAAGGTACTGCCTCTTCCCGGAGGACGGAGCCTCATCCTGTGGCCATGGGACCACAGGGACCTTGGTTTAACCATGTGAAAGTGCCAGGTGCACCCAGGAGGCCACAGTTCCACAGATCCAGAGAGACATCCTGACCCAGGGGCCCACTCTGTCTTCCTAGGCCCCCCTGGGTCTGTGGGTTACTGCCATAGTTCAGGCATAGCCAGGCCCGGGATCTGTGTGCTTTATTGCTGCCCTCCTAGAAGCAAGTCCAGGGATCTGTGTGCTTTATTGCTGCCCTCCTAGAAGCAAGTCCAGGCAGTGTAGACTCAGGCATGCTCTGCCCACCGGCTTTCTGTCTCCAAAACTGCACCACAGTGAGCAGTGCTTTTGAGCAAAGGATGGCATTCTGGCTGCTGGGGCTCTTGATCCTGGCATTCACTGCAGTCACCTAGGGTGACACACAGTTTAGTCCAAGGCTTGGTGCTACAGAGGCCCCAGGCCAGAAAATCCCTTGCTGGGATTCAAGGGAGAGTTGAATCTCTGCCCTCTGTGTTAGATCACATTTCCCAACATCCCTGGCTTCTTCCCCTCCCCACAGAATTGTCTCCAGGCAAATGTCCCTAAGGAACAAAGTCACCCTCTGTTGGTCTAAAATCTTCTCATTGACATTTGTGATTTAATGCCACAGAAATAAGTATCAGCCCAAACTCTTCATTTTTACCTTTCAGGCTTCCTGACGAGCTCAATTGCTAAGGGTGAGAGCTGACAGCCAAAAATCAGAGACAAGGACACAGAAGGAATCCAATGAGGAGCCGGAGAACAAGAATGACTGAAAATAGCTTTTTTGCAGGAGACCACGGCAGAGCTTATCTGTGTGGCCTTCACCGTGACAGCGTGTGATCAGTGCTATGCTGAGATGAAACAGTAACTTCCTGCAAATGGAGAGAACATGGGGCTGAGGGGGTTTTACTGGAGAACATGGAGTTCAGAAACTTAGTGCCGGAAAGAATGAGACAGAGAGAGAGAGAGAGAGAGAGAGAGAGAGAGAGAGAGAGAGAGAGAGATTTGAAATTCCAAGAGAGTATATGGAATCCTAAACAAAGCTTTTTAAATTGTTTTTAAAGACAAGGTCTTCCTGTAGCCTCAGTTGGCCTGGAACTGGCTATGTAGACCAGGCTAGCCTCAAACTCACAGATATCGGCCTGCTTCTGCTTCCTGGGATTAAAAGCATGTGCTCCAACACCTGGCTCCAAATTTATTCTTTAAGTGTGTGTGTGTGTGTGTGTGTGTGTGTATGTGTCTGTGTGCACACCATGAGCCATGAGTGGAGGCTGGAGGATGACCTAGGGTGTCTGTCCTCACCTTCTATATTTGGGGCAAGGTCTCCCTTTCTGCTTGCTGCATCTGTCAGGCTAACTGGCCCACAGGCTGCTGAGGACTCTCCCATCTCTGCCTAGGAGTGCTGGGATCATAGACACACACGTTGCCACATACAGATTTTACCCACTGAGCAACATGTTGATGCAACATGAAAGCAATCACAGTTCTCACACAAAGGCAGCTACTGTCCCCAGCCACCTCGGCATACCTCAAAGTGACAGCTTCCAGAGAACCCGTGTCATTCAAAAGCCAGCGGACGGACTTGATTGTGCATTGTGCCCCCGCTTAGGGTGCAAGCTGTGTTTGTGTTGTTGATTCAGATGCACAGACTCTCAAAATAATGCCCTGGCTCTGCTGAAGCTGGAGGAGTCCAGGTCTTTCCCACCGGGATGGTGGTAGCCCAGCAGAGCAGACCATTTGGGATGAAAGAGGACTGTTGTGCCCAGCTGCTGCCCTTGGAAGCCCAGACGTGCTACGCTTGTGAAGTGGCAGCATCCAGAGCCAGGGCTGGCCACTCGTGGGTTCTGGCCCTGGTGATGAGGAGGAACTAAATTTAGCTTAGCCGCTGTTCATCTCAAAAGTGTGCTGTTGTTCGATATTTACAGGATTGGTGTGTGAGGACCGAACCTACTAATGTTGAGATCTAAATTAAATCCATTCACACCAGACCCACGAGCTTCTGTCAAACTAGTTTTAGTTGGCTTGATTTTGGAACAAGAAGAGAATCTACAATCTGGGGCTATGGAGAAGGCTCAGTTGGTAAAGTGCTTGCTTCTTAAAAGCAGGACCTGAGTTCGATCCCCCAGCACGCATGTGCAGAGCCGGGTGTGGTGCTGAACACTTGTCATCTGAGCCCTAAGGCAGCAGAGACAGCAAATAGATCCTGGAGCCTGTTGGCCGGGCGGCCTAGCCTACTGGTGAGCTGCAGGCCAGTGAGATGTCCTGCCTCAAAAGTCAAGGTGGACAGCACCTATGGACCAACACCGAAGTTGTCATTTGCCCCGCCCCCACAAACTGCTGGGAGTGAACTCAGGTCTGCAATGGGCACCCTTTGGCCTCTCCTGCCTTCTTCCTCTCCTCATGGGCCCCATGTCCCTACTGTCCCTGTGCCATCTCCTGTTTCCTGTGCGTTACCTCACTGACTCTCCATAGGGCCACCCTACAACGCAGGTATGGATTGTGGTGTCAGCTGCAAAACTCAGTGAAGCTACTCAACGCCACTGGACAGTAGACTCACACCGCTTCATTGTGTAGCTCGCAAGCTCTAGTTCAGGGTTACTGTTAAAATTTGGAGGCCGCTAAAGGGAGAAACTGTAGAACTGTTAACTAGGAACTCCAGAAGACAGGCTGAAAATAATTAGGCTTAGTATCTGAATTTACAAGTTTGAAAAAGAGCCGTTTGAGGGGGCACATATCCCCGGGTCAGGGTCACACAGCATGTGTGCGACACAGTCTGATTCTCATCCAGGTTTCTCTGGCAGCATGATTAATGTTCTTACCGATGCTCCACCATCCACAGCCCCCTCTGACCCCAGGCTTGGTCCACTGTGAGCTGCTCTGAAGACCCCACTGGACCTTTTACCTTTCTGTCTGTACCGGGGGAACTTGCACATAGTTGCTACTCGATACATGTTTGTTGAACAGTTCAACTGCTTGAACAGTTTCCTTATGTTGATGACACCAATCCATCCCATAATAACTTGCTCTAGCACATCAGGGGTGATTTATCCTGCATCCTAACAGAGTTTTCAAAGGACATCACTAAATTAAAGCTATTCAGTGAGAAAGTTCTGCAAAGTGAGCATCTCTACATGGGTTTGGGAAGGGGAGGTCAGAGACTGGAGAAGTTGTGGAATGGTTTCATGTGATATAAAGACAAAGGTCGTGGCTCTTTGGGATTTGTTTCCTAGGGGGCTGCTGAGGGTCGTGTTCATTGTAAACGTGCTGGCCTGCAGTCAGGGCCAAGTCCATCATCATTTCCCTCTGCTGCGCTGCCCAGTTCCCTCTTCTGGAAGAACAAGTCCAGAATGTTCCAGAGTGAGGGACTTGATAGCATAACTATCTCATTATTATGCAAATTTTCTTTTTATTTCTAATAAATGATGAAATATAGATAACTAAGACTGTTTTTAAATAAATTTCCTTATTATTTGAATACTTTTTATACATCAAGTATAAAAATTGCTCAGAGGGCTTGAGAGATGGCTCAGTGTTTAAGAGCACTTGCTAGTCTTCCGGAAGACCTGGGTTTGGTTCCCCCCACCCACATTGGGCAATTCACAACCACCTGGAACTGCAGTTCCAGGAGATCTGACCCCATCTTCTCTGATGGAACTTTCACCCACATGCAGACGCCCCCTCCCCACCCCCAACAGAGACAAATGCACACACATAATTAAAATTAAAATAAATCTTTTTGATAAATTTCTCAGACCAAAAGGGTCATGAATAGAAAATGTTTAAGAAGCCCTGTATTAAGCAAAGACACAGTGCCCTGTAGGCGATTTTGTATCTGTGATTGTTTATTTCACATCATTTCAATAGTCCGTCCTTGTATTGCTGCCCACGACAAAGCAAGAAAAAGAATGAGGCTCATCCCAAGTAATCCTTTATAGAAAGCACCTCAGGGAAGCTGGAGGAGGCTGGACTGGTATGGTTCTGGGCTGCTTCCTCCCAAGGCTTCAGATATCAAACTCAGAGAGGGAACAGACCTAGAGGAGACAGGCCAAGGAGGGGGTCCAGCCACACCTTTGGGGTCCACTGACTTGAAGGAAGTAGATGTACTACTCTTGGCCTCCTTCTGAAGAGGCCAGTCCCCTCCACACGGGGGAAGGTGCAGGTGGCTGATCCTCCCTCCCTCATCTCCACCTGGCCTGCCTGGGTCTTCACATTCAATTTGGAACTCAGTAGAGGTCTCTGCTTCTTCACCTGTGTGTGCTCTTCAGACTCTGGAAGGCCAGGCACCATGTCTCTCATTTTTGCTCTCTTCGAAGAGGACAAACAGTGACAGGGCTCTGCACATAAAAACTCAATGAAGGCTTTCTGGGCAGTCATCTAAAAAGTGTGTGAGTCCAGGAAGTGTCTCTGCAATAACATTAGGAAGAAGACTGCTTGGTAGAGGTTCCTGCCTCTGGGTACTCTATTGAGGCTGCAGAACCTTTGAAGACAAGAGTCAGCAGATGTGTGTTCTGTGAGTTTATTGGATCTCTGAGAAGTACTGGAAGCTCTCTCCAGTGGGCACCTGTCGTATACCAGTCACTGTCTACATGTGCTTTATGATGGACCTCATTCATCCCACAAAGCAGTCAGTGAGGAGTTCAGCTACCACAGCCCACTGCTGTGCTCTTACACCGGAGACAGCTAAGAGGCCGGAAGTCAAGTCTTCTAGAACAGGATGTGGTGCGGCCTCAAAGTGGCTCATTTTACAGTGTTGGCTGCTGGGATACACATGAGCATTCAAAAATCAAGCAATTATACTATGAATGCTAAAACGATAGAAAAATAGAAATCATTTTATGTATAAAAGGAGCTTTATCCTCTTACTTTGTATGTGAGATTTTATACAAGTTCATTACCCTGACTGTGGCCACATTTGCATGTAGGATCAGTGTCTCGCCCTGGCATTGATCTCCAACCCGCAAAATGAGTGTGTTCAATTCTCTTTCATTTTAACATTTTAATTTGATTTCTCATGGTTATATCATGTGGGTTTTACCATTTCATTACATTTATTCATTGTATGTGTGTTTGTGAGGGGTAGAGAGTCTGCTTGCACATGTGTGCCCTGGTGTGTGTGTGTGTGTGTGTGTGTGTGTGTGTGTGTGCAGGTCAGGGAACAACTTTCAGGAGTCAGTTCTCTCCTTTCACCATGTGGGATTTATCGAACTCAGGTCCTCAGGCTGCGCAGCAAGCGACTTTACCCACTGAGTCATCTCACGGGCTGATTTTACTGATTCCAATTAGTAAAAATTAGTGAAAATTGAGAGAAGCTTTTGTAAATACTCACATAGTAAGAGTATACATAAGCTGGGGTGGTAGCTCAGACATGTAAACCAGTGTGTGTGTGTGTGTATGTGTGTGTGTGTGTGTGTATGTGTGTGTACATATATATACATATTATATATATCCACATATTATTTTCAACTGCTTTTCAAGGACTCAGGTGTTACGACCACCTGTATTATCAAATTTTAGAATATTTTACAAATCCCAAAAAAAACATCACTCCAAGTACCTTCTTCCCTGAGCCCTTGACAATTGCTGGTTTACTTTCTGTCCCCATGGCTTTGTGTCACCTGGACATCTCATATAAGTGAATTATTTATTCATGAGGTGAGGGGCACAGTGTGAACTGCAGATAGTGTGATTTAGTATAGCATTTTCCTCCACTGAAGAAGGCTTGAACAACAAACCAACCTCAACTTTGGGGTGAGGGCAATTTCTACTCAAAATTCTTATCAACTTAGTCCTTCTGTGACTATCCAGGTTTACCTGGTAGATCATCTCTTTACTTAACATTTCAAGACCATGAAACAACTTGTTTATTCTATGATCTAGATCACTGGAAACCAAAACTTTCTGCCTTCCTCTGACATGCTAAAATCTTTCTAGCGTTTTCTTCTAGAGGCCCATGCTGTAGCTCTGCAGGCCATGTCTCTGTCTGGCCTTCAGCTGCAATCTCTCCCGCTGGCATCCAGAAGCAACACCTGCTGGAAAGCAAACCACATCAACAGCCCTGCCACTGGAGTGAGATGTGGCCTTGCTCACTGGCTGAGTACTGATGCCCAAAATTCCAGGACAACTTACCAGACTTTCTTTTTAAAATTATTTTATTTATTACTTTTCTTCAATTGTATATAAAGAGGAAAGTCTGCTCATGCTTCAAAAAGGAAAGCCTGGTCTAGCAAGACCTGACTTTGTCCTTGAGTAGATGGAACTGGTAAATGAAAAGCCAAAAGCAGCCAGGGGCTCCCTCCCCCTCCAAACCCTGAGTGATGAGGACCAGATCTTCAACTGACCTTGAGAAAACAAAAACTTTGGTTAATCTGGACTGACTGTGTGGTCTTAAACATCCAAAAGGAAAGTATAAACATAAATAAATAATTAGTAAGGCCTGAGAAATTTTACTTCAGGTATAAAACTTGAGATCTTAGTAAAAAGACAAAAAGTAAAAAAAAAAAGAGCATAGTTGTTTTGCCTGTCTTACTGGCAAGTGCGGCTACCCTATGGCTGCCACTGCTTTTGCCATCCTTCAAAGACATGAGAAGACACAGCTTTTCAACCTTCCAATATGGACTGAAGACTCATGTCTCTCCAAGAATCCTCCAACCTTCGGTGCCAGATGGGGACTGCAGAGATATCCAGCTTGTGGACTGAGCTACTACTGCCTCTTCAGAGTACAGACTGCCGTTGTTGGACTAGCCAGGCTGTGTCAGAGAGGCCAGTACAGGAAGATCAAGACAGGACATGGTGCTTACTGGACCTCATTTGGTGACCACAGGAAGGGAAGACCCCTGTGTGGAGCACAAGGGCAGGACTGATGGTTGTTTGGGATTGGCAAGGAGGAGCCTTCAAATAATTCCTTAAGGAAAACATGACATCTTTTAGCCTAACAAAGAAAATAAATAAATAAATAAATAAATAGAAATCATAAGCTGAAGATGCTAAAACCTATGATGTCATAATCTTGATATATGTGTGGCATGCATATTTTGGACGGATGTAAATCGGAAGGAACAACAACAACAACAATAACAACAACAACAAAAGACTGGGTCAAAGAACTGATTGAAATGGTGGACTTCTGCCCTGAACAGTAAACTTCTGCATTGAAAATTTTAAAGAGATTGAGAAAAATATGAGAAATATGTATGGCAGAACACATGAGCTCTGGTGGGGTGGGAGCAAGGAAGGGGGAGTGCATCTAGATTTGATTGGGAAATGTTATATAAAACGCACAAAGCTTCAATAAAAAATTGGCTGTGAAAAAAATTAGATGTACTGTAAAATAAGATGTATAAAATGATGATTTTAAGAAGGGAGAATATCAAGCAATAGGAAGAAAATCTGGCAAAAACACACCAGAGAATTGTGAGAATATGGAATAGTTCTTAACGCTGGACAGAAAAATGTCTTCATTCATTCTGTACAGAGGCGACTATGGATGCTCAGCCAGCTGTGATAAAGCCCCATGAAGGAGCCAGCTGACTCAAATAAGTGTAAGAGCCTGTGTTTCAACCATGGAAAGAACGCCACCTGCCCCCAGAGGGCGCTCAAGACTTCAGCTCCAGACCCCTAAGAATTGATCCTAGGGGTAGAGTGATGGCTCAGTGATTAAGAGAACTGACTGCTCTTGTAGAGGACCCAGTTTCAAATCCTAACACACACGTGGTGGCTAACAACCATCCGTAATTCCAGTTCCAGGGGATCTGATGCCTTCTTCTGTCCTCTGCAGGTGCTGCATTACCCAGGTGCATTTACACACATACAGGCATATCAGTCATACACAAGTAAAAATAAATAAATTAAAAAAATGATCCTAAAGTTTGATAAGTTCTTGCCAGGACCTAGACAACACAAAGGGAACTTCTATCAACTTTAATAAGAGGCTAGATGGAACCTAATGGATGACAAGATAATTCCCCAACTACGGTCAACATTTCATGACACTTTATAGGAGTGTTATAGTCCTATGACCCGCTCCAATGAGCACAGCCATGTACACTTTAGCAACAGCCTGCTGACTTTGCTCACAACCATTTAAGAGCCACCTGCCAGGACAGCATCCGTCACCTCTGACGATGTTCTCCACACTGATTTCCTTTCTCCTGATACTGACCAGACTGCATTTCTCAGCCTCTTTCAGTCATAAGAGCTTGTGAATGAGTAAGAATGGACTGCTCATTCCTAGAATGACCCACTGACACCCTCACAAACCATCCTCCAGGCCCTTTCTTTTGGCCGACAACCTCAGCATGAGAACCAGAGACTGCAAGGTCCCAAGGTGAAAGGATCCTAGATTCCCAAATCGCTTCTTGCAGAACCAACTGTTTAGACTTTACATGGGTGATCAAGAAACTTCTGCAGTGTAAAATGGAGAAATATCAGAAATGATTCAACAGCAGCTGGTCAAGACTCCTGGGTCCTGACTGTTGCAGGGGGGACAGAGATAACCACCCTTTTCACCTGGCAACGTTGGAGAATTCCAAGTAGATCAACTGAAGAACTTTAGATGGTGAATTATTGAAGAATTGGGACTCAAACCCAGGTTCTTTGATTTTATTGTAGCTTCTTTCTGATCTATCATAGCCCCCCCTTTCACTGTACCCATGATGGACAGAGCTGAGCACCGAAATGCCAAGAACCTTGGCTGAACTTGGAGAAGCTGAGACAACCTCCCCTTCTGTCTACACCTCACCAATTGCAAAGGGAGGCGTCATGCCAAACTCCCAGAATGCTTTAGTTTTCTTATGTTTGTGATGAAATATCTGATAAAAGCAATTTAAGGTAAACTAGGCTTATTTGGGCTTAGGGTTTGGAGGCATAATAAAAATACTAAATAGAAAGTTCTAGAATAATTCAGTTCTTAAGTTTTAAGCAACTTTGTTTATAGTGTACTATTAAAATTGGTCCATTTTATTATTAATTATAGTTTTATTGTGAGCTAGGATCTTGCTAGATAGCCCAGATTGGCCTTGAACCTGACATCTTCCTCAGTCTCCCCAGTGCTGGAATTGTAAGCCATCCACACACAGAATTAGTTATTGATTGTTATTGTACTTAAGTAATAAGTGAAGCTCTATCATATGCATGTACAGTTAGAGAAAGACAGGTTCTCTACTGCCCATGGTTTCAGATAGCCAAGGAATGTCTTAGAATCAATGTATTCTCCCTGAATAACAGGGAACCAGTATAATAATAGCCTGGATTTTCATTGAACACTTAGCTGTATAATAGATAGGATGCTAAGAACCTCAAACACATTCATTCATTGGTTCTCAGAGAGGGATTCACATAGGAGAAACTTTTCTTACCCCCATTTTACACATGACAAGACAGAGGCCCCTAGGATGAAGCAACTGTTCTGAATCTTCATGATGGTACACCCTCAGACCTGTTTGAGATAATTTCTGGCAAAACTGGCATAAAATTGGGCTATCATATGATGACATACAAATGCAGATATGTTTTCTAGCACGTCATAAAAATGTTGGCCACCGGGGCTGGAGAGATGGCTTAGCGGTTAAGAGCGCCGACCGCTCTTACAGAGGACCCGGATTTGATTCCCAGCACCCACATGGCGGCCGAGAACCTTCTGAAACTCCAATTCCAGGAGAACTCCAGTTCCAGGGAAACCCGACACCCTCTTCTGACCTCCGTGGCATTGCACGACACGGGTGCAAAAACTTGCACACAGACAGTACATTGACACACATACAGAAATAAATAAATGCCGGGCGTGGTGGCGCACACCTTTAATCCCAGCACTTGGGAGGCAGAGGCACGCGGATCTCTGTGAGTTCGAGGCCAGCCTGGTCTACAGAGTGAGTTCCAGTTCAGCCAGAGCTACAGGGAGACCCTGTCTCAAAAAGACCAAAAAAAAAAAAAAAAAAAAAAAAATGTTGGCCACCGAAGGGAACAGCAGTCAATCGGAGACTTCCAGGTTCCCTGCCTATGGGTCACTCTCCATGATGCAGCTATAATCTCATGGGGAAATCTCCCACAGATATAGAATTTTCCAGCAAGGAGCCATGTTCCATTCCAAACCTCTAGTTAGAGGAGGTGTGAATTCTAACAAGCTATTTAAGAATGTGAAACATCCCACATAAGGAACTGGAGTCAGACCCAAGTTCAAAATTGCTCTCTTTCCAGAACGAGTTGTGCTTTTTGGTCTTTTGAATCCACATGTGTTTTCATCTGCAAATAAGAGAGGCTGGAAGACAATAATACTTTGGTAAGGACGTTATGAGGATGAATTCAAGCTGTTACCTAGAAATACTCCTCAGCCACCTCTCACATCCTGTTTGGCTCTTCTATGTTGCACAGTACACATGAGGGTTTACTCTCAATATAGCCGTTTGCTTATAAAAAACACACGATTGTCTAAGAAACCTAGATAGTGTATTCAGCTCTGTGTTGAATAAAGCTCAAGATGTTTGGATTTTTGGTTCATTAAATTTGTTTTTGGACCATTCCATACATGTATACAGTGCATTGTTTCCTTCCTCCCACCCTCTCTCATCTCCTTCTCACTCATCTCCTCCGCTCCCCTGAAATACGTGCTGTTTTCCTTACTTCTCCATTGCTGTGAAAGCGAGGCTGATGAAAACAACTTATAGAAGGAAGAGTTTGTTTACCTTACAGTTCTAGAGGGATTAGAGTCTGTAATGGCTGGGAGGCCTGGTGGGAGGAGATGGCCAGAGGAGAACGAAAGCACTGGCATCTTCAAGCAGGCATGGGAAGCACAGAGCCACTGGAAACAAGGTAAGGTTCACGAACTCTCAAAGCTCGCCCCAGAGATGTGCTTCCTCCAGCAAGGCCATGCATCCTAAAACCTCTGTAAACAGCATCAGGGAGCCTATGAGGGACATTCTCATTGCAACCATCACAGGTGCTTTCTCTACAGCCTTTATGTTTTGTTTTGTGACACTCTGATTTTTTTGGGGGGTTGCACCACCATGCCTGGATCAACTTTTTTTTTTGTTGTTATGTTTTTTAATATATATTTTGCACAAGACCCTCTGATTTTTAACTAGGACTAGGCATAGGTCTGGAAATACCCACTGGAGCCTGGTGGGCTTACTAGCACACAACTAAAGGCACTAACTGTCCTTCCCCTAGAATCTCCCAGCTGGATTTTTTTCCGTGTGGTTTATTTTTGTTTTTCTGGAGCTCTTGAAGCGCACTGTCCATGAGATGGCATCGGTCACACGAAGCTGCTTAAATGTTAATGAATTGTCCTTGAGGGAGGTTAGATGTGGGAAGTAGGGAAGTAGGAGGTGAAAGTGGTCAGTATATATCCTGGTCACTTGACACAACCTAGAATTATCTGGGAAGGGGGTCACAATGGAAGAAATGCCTAGATAAGGTCGGCTTTTGGGCCTGTCTTTGGGGATTGTCTTGATTGCTAACTGATATGGAAAGACCCAGCCCACTGTGGGTGGCACCATCCCTCCCTAGGCAAATAAATGGTCCTGAACTGTGGAACAATGGTAGCTGAACCTAAGCCAGCCAGCCTGTTAGCAAGCAGCACCCTCCTGCTGTCTTTTCCTGGCTGTGAGCTCATTCTGTGGTCAGTTGATGCTGTGCGGAATAGCAAAAAGGCCGTCTTCAACTTCCTGCCTCAACTTCCCTCAATGACAGAATCATAAGCCATGTAAATGCTTTCCTTCACTAAACTGCTCTTGTTCGCAGTGTCTTATCATATCAGCAGAAATCAAGCTGGAACATTATGCATTGTATACACATGTGACATTGTCCAAAAGCAAATTTCATTAATAAAAAAAGCTCAAAAAGTCATTCTTCAATTGTTCCAACAGCCACATGAAGCCACTCACTCACTGCCTCTGGGCAGTGTAGACATATATTTCCATACCTGTGGAAGAGTCTGTAGATAACATAAATCAACATGGAGAACAGAGTCTAGAAAGCTGTGGGTAATGCTTTTCCATGCAGGGCCATTTGCACAGCTGGCAGAAACGGGTTGGTGAACTCAGAAAATTCTTCTGCTCTAGGACAGTTTGACACGCCTTGGAGAAACTCAAATTATCAGAAACATCTTTCCCATGTGAATAATCTTTAAAATAGTCACTTCAGTCTCCCCAGAGACTGAGTGTATATATATATATACACTCATATAATACAGCTTCAAAACAGGTTGGTGTTCCTCAGGTCAGAGAGTACCTGACTCCTCTCTGGGGTCCAAATGATGACTGACAGGAGGTTAAATGCATTGTTCATGAAAAGACCCTCCTAAGCATAGGGTTTTCCTATGTGCTGTGAAAATATAATCCCAGGAGATTATAAACCATTGAGTCTGTCACAGAACAAATGGCCCAAGAGAAAACAGGAGTATGAATTTTCTTTACATCTCTTCCCTTTTTCATTTCCCCCCAACATAACCATATTTTTCTACAAAATATGTTGCATGCTATGAAATATCTCATATTCAGACTTTTTAAATTCAGTAGATAACACCTCAATAATGCATCTACCTAAAAATGTTATATTTCCAAGAAATGTTCAGTGGCGTTCACAAACATATTTCTGTAATGCAGATAAACAGTGTTGAAGCAGGGTACATCATGTGCCAGAAAAGCATTTCTATTATAAATTTGTTTTGTTTGGGGGGAAAAGCTGAACTGACTAACTTGGTTGTCTGCAATTGAATTAACAAAAGGCAAATTATTTTCTTTCTTGGATTTTTACAATTCCTAGTACAATCTTGATGTTTTCACTTTTCAAGATCATGTGAAATAAACAACAGAAATTATTTTCTTGCTAAATGAAGGGTACTCATTACTAGATATATAATATATGGATCATAAAATATTTTTTTAATTTTTTATTTATTTCTGTATGTGTATGAATGTACTGTCTGCATGCAAGTTTGTGCACCCGTGTCGTGCAATGCCGCGGAGGTCAGAAGAGGGTCTCAGATTCCCCTGGAACTGGAGTTCTCCTGGAATTGGAGTTTCAGACGGTTCTCGGCCACCATGTGGGTGCTGGGGATCGAACCCGGGTCCTCTGTAAGAGCGGTTGGTGCTCTTAACCGCTAGGCCATCTCTCCACCCCCATAAAATATTTTGAAGTCTTTGGATTTTCTTCATTTGAGCTGCAGATGTGTCATCGTCTCCTTTTGTCTGATACCTAACTGGCTGGTTCTATGCCTCTGGTAGGTATTTTGTTGATGCACATTCTGGAGTATGGACAGAGGAGGAGGGTAGTCAAGGTGGGGCCACCTAGTGGTGTGGAGGTGAGACTGCAGCTATCTACTTGGGGAGAGAACGGTTTGAATAGCCCAGCATGGGCTTTCCTTTAAATAAGAAGATCTAGGATTTTTCAGGGAGCTCAATTTTACAGTCTTGACCTTTTTCCTTTGTTTAATATCAGAACCACTGCTCTAGTTTCACTTCTGTTGCTGTGATAAACACCCTGTCAACAAACAACATAGGGGAAGTGACAGTTTCTTTGGCTGGCAACTACAGGGCACAGTCCGTCATTTCTGGTGGGTCAAGGCAGCATTGCACGCAGTTACTCACATTATATCCACAGTCAAGAACACATAGAATATACCCATCCTTGTCTGCTTGTGCTCAGCCAGTTTTCTCCATTCTTTTGCAGTTCAAGACCCCCTACCTAGGGAATGCTGTGGCCCATAGTGGGTTGTGTCTTCCTACGTTGATAAATAATCAAGACAGACCCTTACAGACTCACTCACAGGCCAGTTTAATCTAGCAGTTTCTCATGAATACTTGTTTCCCAGATGATTTTACATAGATAGTTAAGAATAACTAACACAAACATGGTGGCTTGGTTCTCCAGGATTCTTAAGCAGTAGAGATAAAGATTCAGCATCCTCTCTCAGAGTCTGGGAAATAAGTTATCTGGTCTAGAAGAGCAAGCGAATATTCTTTTATGATTTGTACTTCCATTTTGGATGTCAGTTGCCTTGTATCTATTGTGTCAGAGAAGGTCATTATTGCACTTGGTTGTCCGGTGCCTTCTTCTAAAGGCTCTGTTCCTAGTGACATACAGGAAACCCTCTACCCCTCTATTCCAATGGACTGGGTATACTTGCAATGCTACCCAAGCTATCCAGATGCCTGAGAGTAAAACAGGACAGGCTGGTTGCCCACTTTCCAACTGAGTTAGCTTAGACAGGTTACTGAAATTTTATAAGCCTGAGTATCTTCATCCGAGAAGCAAGGATGATGTCATTTGCCTTAAGGGTGATTGTTAGCATACAGAGTGGGCATCGCACTAGCGTTTGTGACTTTTACATAAAAATTATTGACAGCACTATTGAAATCCATTTTCAATTTAGTAGACAATTTTTCATTATGTGTATATATATATACACACATAATGAAAAGTTATTATATATATATATATATATATATAATATATATAATTATATATGAGTGTCTGTGCAGGTACCCACAGACACAAGATCCCTCGGAGCTGGAGTTACAGGCTGTGGTAAGCAACCCCCGCCCCCACATGGATGCTGGGAACCGAACTTGAGTCCTCTGCAAGAGAAGTTTATTCTCTTAAGTGCTGAGCCATCTCTCATGCCCCTAGAAATTCATTTTTGATAGTTATTCATTTCTGGAGTGATTGGAATTCTCTCAATGGTACTGCAACCATGTGCCACACTGCACTTTGATCAGCAGCCGAGTACAATGGCAGTGGTCCCCATAAGACTTTAGTGGAATTGAAAAGAACAATTGTCTAGTGACATCCAGGAACCGCATACTCCTTATGGATGTGTTGACATTGGTTATCAAACCCACTGGCCCAGCAGTTGTGTAAACATCCAGTATGTGCAGTTACCTACACAGAGTGTACCATCCTTGATGTCTGTGTTGTTTTATGTATTTACTGTGTTACACACTTTACCATTACTATACTTACTACTTAGAGTAGATCCATCTTGCTTATAGGCAAAACATTTTCTGTAAACCAATATGTGTGCCTCCTCAGTATCTCAAACCTTCCTCTGGTTCACCAATCTCTTCACTGCATTAAGAAGCCACATGGAATAACCATCTAATGACAAAAATCATCTAATATCTCATTTCTCAATACATTTTCTGGACTAGCAAGATGGCCCAATGGGTAAAGTGCTTTCCACCAAGCCAACAACTTTTGTTGGATCCCTAAGCTCCACATGGTGGAAGGAAAGAACGAATTCCTCCAAGTTCTCCTCTAATCTCCACTGTGTGCTGTGGCACACATATGCTCCCACATGCACGCAGTTTATCTACATGTATGTTAAGTGCAATTGTATCTGCAATGCCTGCAGAGTCAGTCCAGAAGAAGCATTGGCAGATTCTTCTGGAGTTACAGACGGTTATTAGCCACCATGCAGGTTCTGGGAACTGAACCTGGGTCCTCTGTAAGAGAAGCCAGTGCTTTTAATGTTGAGCCATCCCCCCTCCTCATTGCATATATTTGAAAAGGCAGTCTTTCTTTTTTTTTTTTTGTTTTTGGTCTTTTCAAGACAGGATCTCCCTGTAGCTCCAGCTGTCCTGGAACTCGCTCTGTAGACCAGGCTGGCCTTGAACCCACAAAGATCCGCCTGCCTCTGCCTCCCAAGTGCTAGGATTAAAGGTGTGTGCCACCATGCCCAGCAAAGGCAGTCTTTCTAACAAGCAAAGTTTACATGTCTTTTTTTATGAAACTGGTCCCTTGTGCTCTGAATTTATAAACTGTAAATGACTTGGTATTTGGTGAGGGAGGGAGGGTGCCTCCCTCCCTCCCTCGTGCTAACTCCTTTGCTGACCAATGCACATCCCCACCTGCCATGTGTGTAACAAACATGACTCTGGCCTTGTGACCTCGGCAGATTGAAGCAGGGATGGACAAATGACCGAGTTGGAGCAGAAATGTTTTTACTTTGGTGAAATTTAAATTGACGATAAGTGGTCAATAGATTTTAGCAAGAGTTTGGGCTGGCTATTTGAGAAAAAAGTACATACACAGAAGAAGCAAAGCATGCTCTGGTATTTTTAGTCCTTGGTTTTGGTGCTTGACCAAGGCTAATGGCTCTTTCCTCTCCTGTCCCATTAGACATTTGATAAATCTCCGCCACCTTTGTCCCTTCAAGCCCAATGCGTGAGATACCCCTCATGTGCAAATGAGCTGAACAGATCCAGGACTTCTGCTCTGTTTCACAATCAAGTGCCTTGTATTATCTAAAATATAAGTTCAAGGAAATTGAATAGTAGTAACTTAAGCAGGATTTCCTGTCAAATTTGGCCTGATGTTTGAAAAAAAGAGTAGAAATTTGGGAGACGATCCAAATGTTTGGTTTTTTTCCTTTGGGAAAGAGAGAGAGAGAGAGAGAGAGAGAGAGAGAGAGAGAGAGAGAGAAGGAAAAGGAAAGGGGATGGAATGGGAAGAGAAGAAGGAGGGAAAGAAGGAGAGAGAGAGATGGAGAGGTAAAAGGTAAGGAGAAGAGAGGGAGAGGGAAAAGGAGAGATGGTAGAGAGTAGGGAGGAGAAGAAGACGATAGAGGGGAGAGGGAAATGGGAATGGAGATGGGGAGGGGGATGGAGGTGGAGGTGGAGGTGGATGTGGAGATGGAGATGGAAAGGGTGTTGGAGATGGAGATGGAGATGGAGACTGAGATGGAGAGGGGATAGAAATGGAGAAAGAGAGGGAGAAGGGGAGAGGAAAGAGCACAAGGGGAAGAATTCACAGAACGAATAATGATAGATTATGGAGTTTTCCCACACCAAAGGGAACAAGAGCAAGATGTGCCCATCAGTGCAGCCAGCATCCAAAAGTACCAACTGGGATCTCTCTCAAGTGGTTTGCTGATGACAGGGCTTGTGAAGTTTGGCTTTATGCAGACCCAAAATAGCCAGCGCAGAAGTTCTTCAGGCGTTGGCACTGGGCTCACAGCTTGTGCCAGGAAAAAAGCCTGCTGTAGTTTGATGTTGTGCAAAGCTTAGGAAAGGAAGCATATTCAAAAGAATATGCTGTCAGCAAGCAGCTATTCCAGGCGGCCATGTTTGCTTTTGCAAGATTATAAGGTAACAGGTGTTGTGTTTTCGCGAGGGTGGCTTTTTGCTTGGATCCTAACTGTGGTTCAGCTCTGGCCTCTGCAGCTGCAACTACACCCATTACAAAGAAGTCTGAAACCCTGCCTTGAGGAGGGAGGACCTCCCCCAGCCCCCAAGTACGGCCTTCTGGGGAACTCTTCATCAGCCCTCAGGTACCCTGTAGAGTTCTCTGTAAATGCATGGTGATTCCCTACCATGGCTTAATAATTCTATTTTTCTAACTTCCCCAGTTTAAAGAATGTGATGTTGAAGATGACCACACTATAAAGCTTTAGACCAGCTAAACACTCAGTCATGGGTCTGGGGTTATGGATCAGTGGTTAGGCACTTGCAGAGGACTCAAGTTTGCTTCCCAGCACCCATGTTAGGTAATTCACGATTGCCTGTAACTTCAACTTCAAATGCCTTCCTTTGGCTTCTATGGGCACCTGAACTCATGTGCACGTACTCAGACATAGACGCATACATAATTAAAATAAAAATCTTAAATGCTAAATCATAAAACTATCCTGGAATCCCTAGGAATCATGACATTTATAGATTCAAATTCTGAGGCATGATCTGTACACATGCAAAAAATCAAATATTTCAATGGAAGAATGTTATCTTTGTGTTCCAGAGAAAAGAACCTCTATCTTGCATGAGAGTTATGTATTAGGTCCCTGAATACCAAAATCCCTTCCATATTTTGCAAATGATATTTTAGTTTGGGAGATAGAGACCTTAATAGCTTACTGAATATATTCCCCAGGACAGTGAGGTTCACGTTACCTTCTGTGGAAGGCTACACAATTTTCTGGCCATAATTCAGATCTAACACACCCCAAGCAAGGCTTGTATTATAATGCACAGACATTCCTTGCTTCCATCCACAGAGCAAAAGCAGAAACCCGTTTTCCTTTAGAAGAGGAACAGCCAAAGAAGCCAAAGTGCTAACTGGTGCTTTAGAAACTGCACTAGAATGGACAGATAGAGATGTTTGGTTTCTGTTGTATACGGTACGAAGCTCCGGCCCCTTTCCTACAGGTTTTCCATTCCATAGTTGTGATGAGCCCTCCCACATACAATCTTATCACTGGGAGTGGAAGTGGTACCCACTAACGCACTTCCTGGAGCCACAATGTCTGAGGTTTGACACTTTGCAGACCTGAATTTGTCAAAGGATCGAGAACGAGCTAACCTATTTCTCTACTGAGGAGAGAAGAGAAAAATCTTTTCATCTTTACAGTCAAGGGCTTTGGGTAATTTGAATTAGTGATGCTCAGATAGAAAAGGATGGACTGTGAACTTCCTGAGGAAATGAATTTCAAAAGAAAACCCCAAACACCGATCACAAGCTTCTCTGTTTTCTTATTCATGACCTTCATCTACCCCATCTTTCATAAAGTAAATGGAAACCTGTCATTCTGAGTAACGTGATTGCTTCTTGTCATTCAGCCACTAAAAGGAGATGTTTTATCATGACAGATTTAAGGGGACATGGGTATGTATTTTAAAAACCTACTCTCAATTATCCATACAACTTAAAATACTCCTCGCATCATCTTCCCACCCCACCCTTTTCTCTGCATATCTTTACAGGTAAAAAAAAAATCATATAACATCAAGACTGAGCTGATTGCAGTCTTGTTTATGAGACTGTGCTGTTTATAACATTGCTGGGACGATGTTGACCAGTACCAGGTCTGTGATTATCCAAAAAATAATTCTAGTTGGCAAGCTCTGCTGTGATTTTCCTAGGGAACCACTCTCAAAATTCCTCTTTTACAAAAGAGATTTTATGCAACTCAATTAGTTTCCTTCTTGGCAGCAAGTTGCCTATGCAGAAAGAAAATGTAAACTAAAACAATTTAGACTGATTATGATCACAGCCATCATGGATTTTGAACATTCATCCCCAGAGGGCAATGGTAGTACTGAAATACGTGTAATCTTAACAGAAGACCCATGGGGTATTGACTTCCTACTGCAAGACTTGTTTGGGGATCCTCAGATCTGAATTATACTCCGATGATTGTGAAAGCTTCCAGATGAGTTAGTAGCGAACCCACTGTCCTGGGGAATGTATTCAGTGTCTGTCGTATATTTGGAACTTGTTACTTCATTTTTGGAAATCATTGTGAAGGTCCAACAATGAGGGAGGAACATATAGAAAGTTGACTTTAAAAGGAGGATAGCTAACAGGAAGGGAGAAGAAGGAACCAAAAATACAGCAAACTGACTGGGGAGATGATTCCCTGGGTAAGAGCACTCACTGTAGAAATGTGAACACCCGAGTTCAAACCCCCAGCACTCATGGCTACATGAACCTGTGATGCTGGTGCTTTGTGGGGCAGAGACAAGATGATCTCTGGGACTTGCTGATCACCAGCCTAGCTCCAGGTTCAAGGAGAAACCTTGACTGAAGGAGATAAGGCAGAATGGACAGAGGACACCCCTTTTCCTCTGGCCTCTCTGTATGCATCTATAGGAGCAGAAGAAAAACATACACACTACAGACACAGCAAATGGATGGATGGGTGAATGATGAACCAGTAGTCACACCTCAGAGTCAATAAAAGGGAGAAAATGGAGTATTATAATCATGACACAGCCAGCTAACTCCTTGGTGACATATTGAGAAATTTCTTTGCCTCGGGAAACGTAAATAAGGTCTAAACTCTCCTCATAAGGTCCCAATGACAGCCAAGGACCTATCCCAGCATAGTTCATCCCAGGGAGCCAATGAGGTTATTGGCTTTTTATACCGAGCACAGATGACCTCTAAGCAGCACTAGAATGTTTTCACCCAGCATGGACGATGGCTTCCTCATAGCTGCCTAGAAGGAGCCTCCCTCCTTTGCCTTCCCTAGTCTGTGCATTCTTGCTCCTTCCCTAAATGCCAAGATCACATGAAATTTGGGCAAAATTGAAGACAAATGGCTGGAGGAATGGCTGGAATGTCCCTCTCCTGGTTCCTCCAAGGGAATGTCAAGAGCTCAGAGACCCTTGCAAGTAGGTATAGCTGTTGTGAAGATGGCTGCTTTACTCTGAAGGTAGTGCTGTACAACAGGACATGGTCACACTGCTCCTCTGTCTGACTAGGGCACCAATGTCACTCAGTAATGTATATTGCATGAGCAAACAGATGGATGCATGGATGAGCCGGCTTCCACCTAAACATTTACCGCTAGGCACAAACAACAGATGCTATGCCCGAAATAAATCTCTTTTATTTTCTTAAAAATGAATGTAAATGAAGGTGATTTCCTTAGCAAAATATCACAACCTGTGAAGTGTAAGTGTGGCTGGGAACAGAAGCCCTGGGGGCTAGGTGGGATGCACTGATGGATATCCCTACTTGGCCACCTGCACAGAGGATGGACTCGGAGGACCTTGTTCATGCTCAGCTAGTTCGCCTTGGCAGATGGAAGGCAGGCTCCATCTGGGTCCTCACCTTCTACGCTGGTGGTGTGATGCCACTAGCAGTGGTTTGGAGCCCAAAATGCCATCCCCAAAAGAGATGAAGAGATAACACCATCCATCTGAGAATAAGGTAGCCCTGGCTAAGGAGGTGATCACAGGGAAGACAACAAAGCATACTTGTCACCTCTATATAAAGAATCCAAAGTTGCTCAAGTTTGGAAAAACAAACATATCCACAGGACAGACAGAGACAAAAGATTCTAGATCAAGACCAGGATGTGATGAATGGTTCATGGAATTTTCAAGGACAGGAAAAGGACTTAGACTGGGAATGAAAATGGGTTCAGTTTGGGCATGCCGTGATGGTGGCGACGGATGGATATTCAGGAAGCTTTGATAGCAGGTGAGGCCTGAATATCTGCCTGCGACTCCCACAGGGCAAGGATCAGAAATTTTGATGTTAATAGGTAATGAAGGGAGAGTGTGTGTGGGGGGGAGGCAGAAGGCAAGATCACAGAAGTGAAAAGTACAGCCAAGAGGCGCTAATGGACAGCTGGAAGGAAGAGAGGAGGTCAGGGCAGCCTGATGGCTCTTATGAAAAGGAAGTTTCTAGAAGACAGTACTCAATAAGAGTGACATTGGTCGAGTTTATGGAAAGTAAAGGCCATTGTGAGATGACCCATGTCCTTCAAACAGCAAGTTCAATTGTGTTGAGTGATACAGCCCAGAATATGAGGGCTATGAGTGAGTAGTTCCAAGGCCGGAGGCATGGAGCTGTGGATAAAGTGCTTGCCCCACAGACCCGAGGACCTGAGTTCGATCCCAGCACCCCCATGAAAGCCAGGTGTGTCAGTGCATGTCTGTACCCCCCCCCCAGCACAGATGTGAAAAAGACAGGTGGATCCTGGGGTCTTGATGGACAGCCAGACTAGCCAGAACAGGGAGCTCCAGATTCAGTGAGACACTCTTCCTCAGAAACACAAGGAAAAGAGTGATAGAGGAAGATATCTGATATTGATCTCTGGCCTCCACACACTAATGAATAGGCATGCACACCAGCATACACACATGTGCACACACTACATATGTGTGAGCAGTTCCTTCTTCAAGGATTGATGGTTTCTAAGAAAGAATGTGTACCATCGACCTTATAAGATTCAACTCAGCTGGGAGCCGAAGAGATGGCTCAGTGGTTAAGGGCACTGGCTGCTCTTGCAGAGGACCTGGGTTTAATTCCCAGCACCCACCAGGTGACTAACAACCATCTGTAACTCCAGTTCCAGGAGAATCTGACATCCGGTTCTGACCTCCATGGACATTGCACAAGAGTACACTTACACACAAGCAGGCAGTACACTCATACACATAAAATAAAAATAATAAATAAAATATGTTTCAAAAAATATTTAACTAAGCTGGAGATATTTTGGCAGAGCACTTGAATGGCATGCAAGAAGTCTTGGGTTCGATCTCCAGCATAAACCAGAGGTGATGGTACATGCCTTGTCATCCCAGAACTAGAGAGGAAGACCGAGAGCCCAAAGCTATTCAACTACATAGAGAGTTCAAGGCTAGCCTGAGCTATGTAAGAACCAAGATATAACTGAAAGATTGCCCTGGTAGATTTTTGCTAATATCTGGACCAGAAGTCAGTTTCTACTGCTCTTCTGATCCAGTGTCCACAGAGCACCTGCCATCTTGGCTCAGCTTTCCTTTGTGGCATGATTACCTGAGACTGGTGCTTCTCTGATGCTTACACAAAGACTCACAACTCACACACTCAAGACATATGCATGGGATGAGCCAATCAAAATCCACTTGTTTACAGGTCTGTTTGATCAACATGATGTGACTTACGGGGTATTGGTGGAAACTTGAGGAGATGGGACTTAGAAGAAGCAGGTCATAGGCAGTTGGTGGCGCTGTTTTGGGAGGTTTTAGAAGGTGTGGCCATGCTGGAGGAAGCTCATCACTGGGGAAGCAGGGGTAGGCTTAGAGAGTTCTTAAAGCCTTGGCAATCTCCAGTCATGCTCTGCTTCCCGTGCCTGGTTGAAGATGTGAACCTCTGCTTTCCGCTCCTACTCTGGTGCCTCCTGACGCCATGCCTCCCTGCCATGATGGTCTATAATTCCCCTGGAACCATAAAGTCTTCCTTTTATCAGCTCCCTCGGTTGTGGTGGTCCTATCACAGCAACAGGAAAGTGACCAATACAGATACAATAGCTACAGCCCTTTCCTCTGCTCGGTCTGTTTCTTACCACCACTCGGTGAGTAGCATTGTTCCAGGATGTGTTCTCTCACCTCAGGCCAGAAAGAACAGAGCCGAAAGATCACAAACTGAATCTGTAGAACTGAGTCCAGAGCCCAAGCAAGCCTCATTGGCTCTAAGCTAGCTCACTCAGGTGTTTTTTTTTTTTTTATAGTGAAAAATGCTAACTAATACATGTGGGTCCAGAAACTGAACTTGCCATCATCTCGTAAACCTTCTCCTTGCCAAGTGCAATTAAAATCTCAAAATTAAATACTGGCTTTGTTTTTATTATAGTCATTCTTGGGCTTTTCTTTATGAGTTTATGACCTAACTAGACAGCCCTAAGCACTTCATTTGAGTTTCATATTTATTTTTATCATACATTTTTTTATGACTTTCATGTAATATACTTTGATGGTATTTCAACCCTCTCCATCCCCCACTACCTCCTGTCCAATTGAATGTATTCATACACACACACACACACACACACACACACACACACACAGAGCGTATAGAGTCTGATTTGTGTCCCCAAATGTCCTTCAGTGTGAGTCCATCTACTGGGCCCACCAAGAGTCCCATCCCTGTAAGACACACACTCTCTCCCCTTCCTATCAACCAACAATTACCAAGAGTTCCTTAGGTTGGGTTGGGATTTCTTACCCTCTTCCCCATGTCTATGATGGGATTTCCATCTGGTTTGAGCCTGCATAGGACTTGTGCATGCTCCTACCATTGCTCTGAGTTCATACAAGTAACTGCCCATCTGTCTGTTTCCTTGTGGTCATCCACTTCCTCTTCCCCGTCTCTTCTGCAATGATCCCTGAGATTTGGCAGGCAGAGGTTGAAAATAGGTGTCCTATTCAAAGGATAAGCACCCCGTGGGCCTCTGGTTCTCTACACATTGGCCCATTGTGATTTTCTGTGTTAATTACCATCTGCTTCATAAGAAAAAGTGAGAGATTCATTCATCCTATGTGTAGAGGTTACACTGACGATGTGTCACTTAGAGTTCATCTCAGAGACACATTCTCTACATTTGATCAGTTCTATAACTCTGTAATCATCTCCACCTGTTGCAAAAAGAAGCTTCTTTGATGAAAGGTAAAAGACACATTTGTCTGAAAATATAAGGAGGCATATTTAGAATAGAGTAAAAAATTACATTGGTATAGGTATGTGGCAAAAGTAGGTTTTTTTCTCTATAGGATCTGTAATCTCTCTAGCCATGTGCATTTGGTTATGTTTACAGTACTACACGTGAGTTCCCTCCCATCAAGTGGGGCTAATTCTGATTAGACAGCTGCTGATTACTTCTAAGATAAAAGGGCCCCACTGCACCATTAGCAATAGTTTGCTGGGTCAGTCATTGTTTATTGGGCTTTACATCCTCGATACCTTGAGAGCTAGTCTTCAGGGAGGATAGATTTATTTTCTGTGTATGAGTGTTTAACTGCATGTACTTATGTGCAACATGTGGGTTCTGGGGCTCAACCTCGGGTCATCAGGTTTGGAGGCAAACCCCTTTACCTGCTTAGCCATCTTATCTGTCATCTTTCACTTTGGAAAGTTAGCTGCTGACGCCGATGAGAAATGGTGTGTAGATGCATACATCCATGCATCTAGATGCATGCATACTGTGAATACATCTAGATGCATGCAAACTGTGTTTGCAAACAGCAGCACTCAGATTCCACCATTCTCCCTTTACTTACTGGAGAAACAGTTCTATAGACAGAACCCAACTCATCCACCATGTCATTATCAGGAGATGCAGTTCATGCAGGAAAAGCAGAGTGCATATCTTTTTATCCTTGTGGTTTACCAATGTTTTTTAAATGAGTGATTCATGTATGTATAGGTGAGTGTGTGGAGATGCATATGTGCTTATATGTACATAGAGGCCAGGGAACAATCTCAAGTGTCATTTGTAAGGAGCTGGAATTATTTATTTATTTATTTATGATAGCTTTTCTAGGGGGGCCTGGAAGTTGCCAAGTAGACTAAGGGATCTGGCCAGTGAATCCCAAAGGATCTCCTATCTACACCTCCTAATGCTGAAATTACAAGTGAGTGTGGCTCCATGCCTGGCTTTTATTTTCAATGTGGACTCATGCTCCAACTCAGGTCTTCATGCTTGAGAGGCAAGTACATTACCACTAAGCCATCTCCAATGTTGGAGTGGTTCTCTGCTGTTCACTGAGGATGATAAACTTGGATATTTATGTCCTTCTGGATTCATGACTTGAAACACAATTGTTGGATGTGAATTCAATCAATATCTTTATTTCACATGCATTGTGCGATCTTTGAGTAGTGGGAACACCTTCCAGTTAGTTCCTGTGTCCATTTGGCATGACTCCAATAATCTAGCATCCCTGCTGCGTGTCAGAAAACAATGCCTTAGGCTTAGTTTGGTTACATTTTGCCTCGTTGAGTGGAAAAACAGTATTTTAAGATCAAAATCTGGATCTTAGTGAGGTCACAGCTATGTATTTGCTGAGGTTTAAAACCTTTTCAGTATACATAAATTAACTTCAAGTTAATATTCACATCCAAATTCAGTGTTACAGGGTTTCTACCGAAATTCTTCTACCTGACATTTCTATCTATTCCCCTTTTCCATCTGGAAAACTAATTCTTCATGATCCAGGGATTAGGGAATTAAAACATCACACAATCACTCATGTGTTTTTCTCATGTTATACACAAAAAAGAAGAGTCAAAAATAGAATTGTTCTGTCTTAAGTGTGGTTCTTAAAGACCACATAAAATTTTTATTACATTTTGTGACTGCTTCTGTTTTATGGCTGTAAAACAGTCTTTATTTTAAGGTATTTACATTTTAAAATATTTTTTTGAGAATGTCATACTCAAATATTTTCATCGTCTCCACCTGTCCCATTCCCCCAACCCTTCCCATGTCCTCCCTACTCCTTCTCAATTTCATGTCCTCTTCTTTATTATTGTTATACATATACATATATATGTATATACATATATAATGGACTGAGTCCATTTAGATGTGCTTGTGTGTGTGCATGTGTTTAGGACTGAGCAGTCAGGATTAGATAACCTACCATGGAGCTCATCCCTGGAGGAAACTGATGCTCTCTCCCTCAGCATCCACTGATGGCCTGTAGCTCCTCATCTAGACATGGGACTGTGTGACATTTCCCTCATCCACACTGGCATGTCATCCCATGTTGTCATTCTGCAGGTCTTGTGAGGCTACCACACAATGGGGATTTCATGGATGCAGCTCCCCTAGCACGTCTAGAATGCATTATCTGGCAGCAGATATTCTGTTCCTCTGGCTCTTATAATCTTTCCACTGCCTCCACCACAAAAGTCCCTGACACTTAAAGGTAGTGATTGAATTGTAGATGTAACAATTAGGGCTGGGCACCTCACACTTACAGTCATGTTCTCTTTCTCTCTCTCTCTCTCTCTCTCTCTCTCTCTCTCTCTCTCTATATATATATCTATATTATATCTATATATATATATATATATATATAAAACATGACTATCTGTGTGTGTGTGTAATAGTCTCCATTTCTTATAAAAAGCTGCTTTGAAGAGTGGTGAGAGCTACACTTATCTGTGAGTATAATGATATATATTTAGAATATTGTAAGGAATGACCTTGGTCTAGGAAAGTGGCAGAAGTAGGTTGTTCTCTATGGTCTATGACCTCTCCAGCGATGTGTACTTGGCTACACTTACAGTACCTTGTGTGGGTTCCCTCCTACTGAGTGGGCCTTGCATCCAGTTAGACAGCTGTTGATTACCCCTTAGATAAAACTGCCACTATTGCATTTACATATATTCTGCTTGGGAATTCACTGTTGTGGTTTGTAGGCTTTGTAGCTGGATAGGAATCACTGAGTGTTTTTCTCCTTTGGCAGCTTTCGCAATACTCTTCGATGCTATGAGAGCCAGTCTTCAAGGAGGAGGCTGCCTTTGGAGTTCTTGGTCAGGGTAGTCCAAGTGACACTCCCAAAATAATATTGGCGATTGTCATAGCCCTTGGCTGCCTCCCAGAACCTGGAGGTATCACACACTTTGGACACAGGACTTGGAGTAATGTTTTTATTTTTAAGAGAGAGAGAGAGAGAGAGAGAGAGAGGAGAGAGATAGTTTATGCATGTAAGAGTTTGTACAGCTGAGGTTGTGTGGCCCTTAGGCAGCCAGAAGATAATGTTGGATCCTCTGGAGCTGAAGTTAGAGGTGGTTGTGTGTCATTGTTCAATGTCTTTGAGTCACGTGCGAGCACATTCCACACACTGTTCTTCCTTTCTTGGCTCAGCTCCAAGACTTGTCTCCTGCCTGCAGGCCAACCAATAGTCTCTAGGCTTCACCCTCACAAGAAGGGGGGGGAGGGAAAACCACAGGAGATCACCTGTGGAAATGAGCAGACTCACACGCAGAGAACTGGGAGAATAGTACCTCTTTATTTTCTGTCAGTGAGGTCTATATATTGAAGGCTACTGTGCTCTGGACAAACAAGTGGGGGCAGGTGAAAGGGAGGGGTGAGCCACCTTGGATCTAATTGGGGGTCTGCAGAGCTACGGTTTGTGCAACAGCTAACTAAAGGTGTGACATTTTGTTCAATGCCTCAAGGGAAGGGGCCATCTGGTTCTGGAACTTTGCAGAGATAGGGCAAAGCAAGAACCATTGTAATATCCTGAATATTCCTGCTACAGATAACTCTGAAGGCCCACAGAGATATCAGATAACCAGAGATCTTTCAGGACAGGTTTTACATGTTCTTGCTTCAAGCCACACACAAAGTTTCATTCCCACAGCTGTGAGCTGCCTGGTGTGGGTGCTGGAATCTGAACTTCAGTCCTCTGAAAGAGCACCAAGCACTCTGACCTGCTGAGTTATCTCTCCAGCCCCAGAAGTCTTACAATTTTGGTCCTTTCTAACACCCATTTGGTTTTAATTGCACTAAGAGATACAATTGTAGTGTTTCTGAAACTATGTGATAATGGATTTCTAGTCATGGAAACTGACTTCACAGTCTGCCTAAGCCTGACTTGAAGGTCAGTTTAGCTAGGTACCCAAATCTTAGCTCACATTTCTTTATTTTATTATCTCAAACATGTTATTCCATTTCCTTCTGCTCTAAAGCATAGAGGACAGTCTAATGACAGACTGATATTTCTCTCTTATAATTGAGTTGGGTTTTTTTGACTGGATACATAAAAATTGCTTTATTAAAAAAATCATTGTAAAAATTTTTACATGCAATTGAGTGTTTTGCTTGGATGTATTTAAATGTACTCATGTATGCAATGCCTATGGGAGCCAGAAGAGTGTACTGGATGCCCAGGACTATGACTTACAGATGGTCGTCAGTTATCATATGAATGCTGGGAACCAAACTCAGGTCCTCTGCAAGAGCAATCAATTTTCTGAACTGCTGAGCCACCTCTCCAGCTCCTGTTTATTAGTTTCTATCTCAGTGTTGGTTACTGTGGATTAATACAGGATGCATATTTTGAATACATAATTTCAAAATATTGATTTTGAAGTTTTTTTAATGATAGTTTTTAGTATTTCTTTTGTTCCTTTGTTTTGATTTTCTTCTCTGAAGTGTCTCAGTCCACATGTGGTAGATTTTCTCTGTCTGTCTCCTAAATTTGTCATTTCCTTTATAATCTTTTAGGAAAATCTTGGGACATATATGAAAAATAAAAGAAAATTCTTTTAATTTTGTGTTCTTTCCTGAGTAACAGAATGCCTATATGAGCCTTACTAATTCTGGTTTGCTTCCTTTCACATCTTCTGTTATTACTATACATTAGATTGCTAGAACTAGTTAGAATATTTGAAGTGGGGGGCTAGTCTGTCTTTCTATGATTTTTTTCACTTCTTGTGAGATATCTTTTTCTTTAGATGATAACTTTGCATGAGATTATACTTTAATCTTAGTTCATTTCACACTGTTAACTCCACAACACCACAGAAAAGGTAATTTCAAATGAGCAGAAATTTATGGGCTCACAGCTATAGAGAGGTTGGGGAATCTCAGATCAAGTTGCTAGCATCCAATCAGAGCCTTCTTGCTCTACCATAATATGGCAGAAGTTATCACATGGTGTAAAGACAGAGAGAGGAGAGAGAACAAACTGTTAGGCCAGAGGTCTGGGACAAAGGCCAAAATGGCATGGACAGAGAAGACCCTGCCCTTCTCTTCCAGCTAGGAGCACCTACTTACAAAACCCCTGCACAAAACACCTGATAAAGCCAACACCTAGTTCTGGATTCCAAAGTGACCACTAGACCTAACACCCGCCTACAGGGACCTAATAGGGCAATACCCCTGCACCTTGCCAGCATGTCACCACTTCCCCTCCCTTCCCTTTTCAAAAGCCCCCAGCCCAGGGCCTCAACTTTCCTGACCTCCTCCTCTGAGATCACTGAATCTGCCTGGGAGCGATCTTTTCCCATTAAACCCTGTTTTTATACTTTCAATTTGGCTCAATTTGGTTTATTGTGTTGGTGGAGAAGCCTTTCACCAACTCCCCCTGTAATAATATCATCAAATCCACACCCGAGTATGGAGTGTCTTAATCTTCCATGTCACCTCTTTTATTACTGTAATATTTTTATTTATTCTTTGAGAATTTTGTATATGCATATGATATATTTTCATCACAGACACCCCAATTCCCCTCAAACTCTCTCTGAATCCCCTCAAAATACATTCATTGCAACTTCCGTGTCCTCTTATTTTTCAGTTATAGCCCACTTAGTCTAATCAGTGCTGCCCTTGTGTGGAGCCATCCGTCAGATCATGGGCAACATCTCAGCGGCCACACTCTGTAGCAGAATGATTCTCCTTCCCCCAGGAGTCACCAACTGCTCAGATAAGGAGAGGACATTGAGCCCCTCCCTGTCCACACTGGATTTTTGAGCTTGTGGAGGTGTGTGCAGGTGACCACAGCTTTGTGAGTGCATGAGTGCCACAGCCTTGCCATGACCTGAAGGCAGCATCTAACAGCTCCCCCCACCACAACCCTCTAGCTCTTACATTCTCCTTTTCCATCTTTAACAATTCTATTCTCATACATCTGTCTCCATGCATTTCTCTGTGTGTATGCCCCATGTGTGCTGTTGCTTGTGGAGACCACAAGGGGGGATTAGATCCCCTGAAGCATAAACCCCACCTCCTACACGGGTGTTGGGAACCTAACTTGGGTCCTCTGGAAGAGCAGCGAGTGCTCTTAACTGCTGAGCTACCTTTGCAGCCTCCTGGCTCCGGCAGTCTTTCCCTTCTTCCCTGATGTACCCTGAGGCCTCACCTCTTGATGTTGTTCCAGTGCCACTTACATTTTCACTGTGACTTAGAGTGAGCTGACTTTCAGGCCATGTCGTTACAGCTCTCTTGTCTGCAAAATTAACTTTCAGTAGGAATGTAGTTCAGAGTAGGGTTACTAATATTTCTATTCTTAGGCTTTGGTGTTCTCTTTTCTTAGTGTAATTTTCAAAACACATGTCAGCATGCTCTCCACACCCTCTGACCATGGTGTTCCTCCATACTTTTCTGAATCTGCTTCTTGCCTTGTGTCTATTTTTCTTAGTTTGAGTTCTGCTCTCAACAGTTTGTCCTTGGCCAATCACTGACCTATTAGGTTGTATTAAGAATTCAAGGAAGCCAGACTCTCTGTTACACCATGGACTCTTTCTAACTTCCTGTCACTGGTGTGCACCAGACCTCTCTCCAGTGAATGAACACATGCTGGAAATTAGGGCATTCTCAGCACACTGGGTTCCTCATTTCTTCTCTGAGCTTCATTCTATTAATCTACAGATGATATCATGTATGTCCTTGTTGCTGCTGAAGGTTTATTCTCCACTAAATCAAAGCTCGTCAACTTCATTCATTGAGAATATTCATGTCAACATTTGTTGCTATTCCTTGTTCCACTGGGAGGGGATTTAAGAGATGCAAAAATTTTTGTTATTGACACAGTATTACAAGAAATTGGTATGTTTGAATATTACTGATGTAAGAAATTTGAAATATATGGTATATATTATTCAGGAAAGAGTGAATTATGATGACAAACATTTTAACATAGACGTTGAATAAACATCTCTTTAACGAGAGGAAGCTAGGAGTCTCTGATATGCTTAATCTCCAGTTGTAGAATTCTGTAGCTGGTCTTGGAAGAGTTCAGATGATGCAAGGGATACAGATTCCAGTCCATGAGACCTGGGTTCAAATCTAGCCCTGCCAGTGATTAGTCACATGACCCTACAATCTTCCTTCTCTTTAACTGAAAGGTGAAGACATCACCTTTATGACACCTTTATGAAGCCCAAACTCTATCCCCACAGTAGGTTTCCCTTGCTTCCACTTTTTTCATTTATTGGGGAAGCTTGTGGAGGTCAGAGAACAACTTGTGGGAATTAGTTCTTTCCTTCCACCATGTGCATCCCTGGATGGAACACAAGTTGTCAGTCTGTGACAAGCACTTATCCACCAAGCCATCTGGGTGGCCTTTCCCTTGCTTCTACAATGAAACATTGCTTAAAAATTCTTGTGAAATAAGAGAGTGCAACCCCAATATACCTTGAAATACTCTATGGTACATTGCTTTTAAACTGTAGTCTCGGAACAGCCATAGATACTAGAATACCCAGGTATTAGGACATAAATAGGGGTATTTAAGGAATGGTGGCACTAAGCCAGGGAGAAGAGCAGGTTCTTCTCATGGTTCTGCCAATCCTGTCCATGGTCGGGACTTGGGTGGGTGATCGATGATAAAATCTAAATAAATCCCACAGCACAACTCTGTGAGGAATCTGCTACAGGCTGAGAACTGGAAAGTGAATAGCGCGGTCATCCAGGCCGCGTGGCTCCACCTCTCCTGGGTCTAACGACATGGTTTAAAACACCAAGCACTCCTGCAATAATTGTCTGAAGGACTCTCACTCCAGACCTGGTTCCTATCACAGTTTCCAGGGCTAGAATTCACTCTTGTGATGAGAATTCCACATACATATGACCATGAGGAAACTTCAGTTAGAAAATACGAGATCACTAAGTGCTCTGAAAAAAAAATGTGGGCATATGTTTCTCTAAAGTTTGCCTGGCTTAAAGACAATTTAAAAAATTCCCTTTGAGCTTTCCTCGCTGAAGCAAGCTCAGCATGTCACCAGCCATCCATCCATCGTTCCCACCAGAAGCTCTTGTATTTTAAAACTTCCCATCTCCAGGGCTTGGCTCAGAGACTTGCACCTAATTTATTTGTGCACTAGAACTAAAGTGAATAAGTCTACTTTTTCACCCTCAATTATCCAGGCTTCAGCACCTCCCTTTGTTGCGTGACTATCTCCGTGTGTTTCTAGGAAGGGACTAGGAAAGTGGGATGGAGAGATGGCCTAGTGGTTAAGAGCTCTGACTGCTCTTGCAGAGGACCTGGGTTCGATCCCCAGCACCCACATGGCGTCTGAGAACCATCTGAAACTCCAATTCCAGGAGAACTCCAGTTCCAGGGGAATCCGACACCCTCTTCTGACCTCCGAGGCATTGCACGACATAGGTGCACAAACCTACATGCAGACAGTACATTCATGCACATATGAAAATTTAAAAAAACAACTACCTATTTAGAGGCTGGAGAGATGGCTCAGCAGTTAAGAGCACTGGCTGTTCTTGCAGAGGACTGAGTTTGATTCCTAGTGCCCACATGGTGGCTAACAGTCATTTGTAACTTCAGTTCCAGGGGATCCAACGCCCTCTTCTGATCTCTGTAAACATTGCATGACATGGGTGCACTTACCTACCTGCAGGCAATATACACATGCACATGTCATAAAATACTAATAAATAAAATATTTTTTAAAATCATCTATTTAACCTATTGACATGGCTCAATGGGTAAAGGTGCCTATCCCCAAGCCTGATGAGCTGAGTTTAATGCCTAGAAAACTACATGGTAGAAACCACATTTGTGCCTAAAATTGGTCTTCTGACTTCCAGAGGTAAGCCATGTCATGTGACACAGACACAAACACACAGAAACACACAATAAATAAATAAATAAATAAATAAATAAATAAATACTATAGTGTTTTTTAAACCACTTATTTTAGAAAAAATCCTTTCTCTGGGTAGTTAGCACTATTCAGGTCAAAGAAGCATTTATTGGGAGGAATAGAGTGAGAAGTTTGAGGTTGGTGGAGGTGAGTTCAGGGATTGCCTGAGAAATGGTTTCTTCATTAATTCACCAAACATCTATTGGCCTCGTTATAGTTCAGAAACTTCTAGTATTGGATCAAACTGTACAAAACCAGCAAAGAACACGTTAGCAAGGTCCTGGCTTGACTTGGAGAAGATAGATGAAGTAAATGAAGCATAGGTATTATCATGTTGGTAAGTGGTAGACACTCAGAAGAGAAAATAAGTATGGCATGAGGTAAAGCAGGAGAGAGAGGAACAGCTTTGCAGAGCAGGTGGACAAAGAAGGATTCTGTCCAGGGATACCAGTGAGGCATAGATCTGAAGGATGAAGGCTGTGTAAACCACACAGCCCTGGAGAGACAGAGTTCCAGATAGAACCAGACTGCACAAAATCTCAGAGTCAGGGCTGTGTCTCAGGGCAAGGTCCTTAAATAGTCTTCATTTGCTTACGTTCTGAGCTTTGATAAATGTTATCTAATCTCATGGTCTCCAGCACCCAATATGCACTGAAGATGCTGAAAGAAAATTCACAGTTACACACCCATCCACCCGCTCCCTTCAGATTCCTTTGGATGGCCATCAGCTTTAGTATCTCACCTTTGGCATCCCCACATCTGGGCTTCTGAAGTCCATGGTGTCTGTTGGTATCACCACCTTCACTGTCAGTCAAGGGCCCCATCCTCCTCCATGTGCTCCTCAGACTCTTTGCACAGTCCACACACTGTCCATTGGTAAAACTTCTCCATTCCTAGAAATAAGCCCAGGCTCCTGACACTTCTGCTGCTACTGTGCTAATCCAAGCCACCAGAAGATCACCCTAGGAGTCACCATGGTAACCTTCTAAGCAGCCACCTGCAGCTCATCTTCCTCACTTGTATGTAGACACATCTCCACGAAGCACAATCAGACTGGTCTTTCTCAATCATTCTGTTCTTAGACTCAGTGCCCTCCGCTGGTCTCCACAGACTGAAATGCACAGCCTGGATGAGGCCGAGGCTGACAACTGAGCTTCCTGGCTGGCTCGGCTCTGCTCCCCATCCCCTCTGCTTGCTCTGTCCAGCCACACTGGTTCTGTGTCATTTTCCAGTCACGACAGGCACTCCAGCCTTAGGACTTCAGCATTTGCTTATCTCTTCTTGAATACTCCCCCCCACACACCTTCCCCCAAGTCCTTCCTTTAACTCCTTCAGGTATTTGTCTAAAAGAAGTCTTCCTAACCATCATTTGCAAAACTGCTAGTCTTACCCCCTGACATGCCCCACTATGTGTCTTTTTTCAAAATAATATTTTTTATTCTTTCAAAGTTCCATACATTTGTACTACATAGAGGCACCTGCTCCTATCCACCCACTTCGACCTCCCTCCAACTTGCTTTCCTCTGCACTCTCATTTCATTCCCAATTTCGTTTCCACTATTTTTATGAATTTTTGTGTATTTCATGCAGAACATCTTAATCAACTTTATACCCCCTTTCCAACTGACACCTCCCAACCCTCCCATAGCCGTCCACCCTCACCACTGGAATTCATATATTCTGTCATTTGTGTTAAGGCCTATTATGTCAAGTTAGTGTCCCCAGATGCTCCTCAATGCAAGTTCATCCACTGGGGTCCAGTCAGCCTTTTTAGAGTTCCTCCCTTTAAGAAGATCATTCATATTTTAGAGAAATTTAAAATTGAAGGAGGAAAATGTGAATTCCTAAACATACAAAAAAAAAGAGACTGAGAGAAAGTGTATGGCAGAATGCATGATCTGGGGTGGGGTGGGGGGAAGGGAAAGGGGAAATATGTCTAAATTGAACTGAAAAATGATGTCTGAAATACACAAAACATCAATAAAAGCATAAAAAAGATCAGCTCTTCCTAACCCAGCTGTAATCAGCTGCCAAGAATTCTTCCACTAAGATTAAGACCTGCTGCCCATTTCCACAGTTCTATGTGAGTTTTCACGGGTCTTGTGCATGCTGATACCACTGCTGTAGGTTCATATGAGCAGGGTCCCAGCAGCATATAGGACTCTATTTCCATATGGTATACACCTCCTCCCTGGCTCTTACATCCATACCCTCTTCTGCAATGGCCCCTGAGCCCTGGGCGGGTGGAGTTTAATATAGGAGTCCTGTCCAAGGACCCAAACTCCATAGACTCTTACTCTCTACGCTGTGGCCATTTGTGACCTTTTGTATTCCTGGCCCTCTGCTGCATGAGGGAGCTTCACTGATAAGAGTTGAAGACGCATTGGTGTTCTCTTTTCCCCTTGCTCTACGTTCTGTGAGCCTTAGGTGTAGAGGTGGCATTGTAGATATGCCACTTAGGTTTGGGCAATTTACAGACAGTCTCTGTATATGACTAGTTGTAGAACTCTGTAATAATCTCTGCCTGTTGAAAAAGAAGCTTCGTTGATGGGTGGTGACTGGGATATTTGTCTGTAAATATAAGGATCTATATTTAGCACATAGCAAGAAATTATATTTTTCGAGGGATGTAAGAGCCTTTGAGTTTTTTTCCCAAGATCTATTAACTCTCCAGCCATGTGTATTTGACTATGTTTATATTACCACACATGAGTTTCCTCCCATTGAGTGGGCTTTAAGTCCAATTAGGTAGTTGCTGATTACCCGCACAATGAAAGTGAACCAATGTCATTTGCTGTGCTGCTCATTGTTGTGGTTATTGGACCTCGAAGCTGGTGTTGGACCATCGATAGATGTTCTCCCTTAACAACTTGTGTAGTGTTCTCCAAAGCTATGAGAGCGAGCCTTCAGGGGAGGTGGCTTCCAGGTCAGTTTCAGTTCAATTTCTCCAAATCCTGTGTCCAAAGTCTGTGTCGTCTTCAGCAATAGGGTTTTATCTTCAAGTTCTGGGAGGCAATCAAGGGCTGGGGAAATAGCCTGTGTAAGTTTGGGAGTCTCTTGGACTACCCTGGCCAACAACTCAAAGGAAGGTTTCTCTTGTCTGGTACTGCTTCTTGTTATGTAGCCTTCAGCTATGCACATAAACTCATGCCGAAACATTGTATGTGTAATTTATCAGTAGGTTTTTGTACTAATATGGTTCCCTCTGTTTTTTTAATACTAATTAGGCATTGTTCTCTCTCTCTCTCTCTCTCTCTCTCTCTCTCTCTCTCTCTCTCTCTCCCTCTCTCTCCCTAACTCTCCCACTGCCCTCTCCCCATTTTCACCATTTGTCCCTTGGTAATTCCCATCTCCTAGGGTCCCGCTCACTGCTCTTGAGCTCCTTCTTCCCTTTTTCCTCATAGTTGTTTGTACAGCTCTCCCTGTCTCCCATTTAACACCCCATTTTACCCACTTCTCCGTAGTAACACCTGTCTCCTGTTCTTCTCTCTCAGGTTCTTTCTTTCCCTTATCTTCTTGGTTATTTTCCATTTTCCTGTTTCCTGCAGTTATATCAAGATACACACTTACATATAAGTATTTGGTGCTAGGATCCACAAATGAGGGAGAACACATGTCATTTGTTCATCTGAGTCTGTGTTGCCTCACTCAGAATGACAGTTTCTAGTTTCATCCATTTACCTGCAAATCTCATTATTTCATCTCTCTTTACTGCTGAGTAGAACACCTTTGTTTAAATCATTCCCAATTTCATCTGTAATTGGATATTTTTAGCCCCTGTGGTGGTTTGAATGAGAATGGCCCCCATAGGCTTCAGGTATTCAGACATTTTGTCCCCAGTTGGTGGTAATGTTTTGGGAGGTCTTAGAAGGTGTGGCCATGCTGGAGGAAGTACATCACTGGGGGCGGGCTTAGAGAGTTCAACAAGCCTTGCAGTCTCCAGTTGCTCTCTCTTGGCTTCCTGTGTTCGTTGGAAGATGTGAACCTCAGCTTTCTGCTCCAGCCCCGGCCACCATGCCTCCTGCCACAATGGACTCTAATTTCCTGGAACCATCAATCGTAAGCTCAAATAAACTCTCCCTTTTATAAGTTTCCTTGGTCATGGTGGTTTTATCACAGCAAAAGAAAAGTGACTAATACAGCCCTTGAGTTCAATTAATGCCACCCTTAAATGCATGGGTATATGGCCATCCTCTGAGCATGAGCAACCCATCAGCAGCCCCTGCCCAAAGAAGAGCGACACTTCTTTCTTTAGCAGCCATTGGTTACCAATAGCTTCTTCCATAAGGGTGTGGCCTTGGGAGTTTGTCACCTACCTATGCTGGAATTTCCCATGGTTTGATCTTGTGCAGGTCTTGTACAGTTAACAATGTGAGTTGGTGTCTGCAAAAACCAGGTCATGTTCAAAAGTCAGCATTGCACAGCTCTCCTTGCTACCTGCTACCTCTTCCTCCTCCTCCTGCCAGTTCTTTCTGGCCCAGCTTCCATCACGGTCTCTGAGCCATGGATGGTGGGAGGTTGATACAGATAACCCAGCCAAAGCTGAACACTCAACAGTTATTTATACTCATCATTTCGACCAACTATGAGTCTCTGCATTAAACCACTACCCACTGCAAAAGAAGCCTCTTTGACCAAACTTCTTGTCCTCAGGAGTCTTAATGAATGCTGGAAGCCATGGATAGTTCTTGGCTACATCCATACACAGGTACTGAGCCATACACATACTGTTTCTTCCTATGACACATACCCATGATCAAGTTTCACTTACAAATTAGTCAAAAAAGTTAACAATGACTCGTAGAACCACGATAAAAATATACTGTAATAAAACTGTCATTGTCACTACTGCTATAACAAGCAAATCCTTTGGACACAGTACAGTGATGGTGGCACAGAGGATCTGATAATGGAGACAGCTGCTAAGTGGCTCACAGGTGGGTAGCATAGACAGTGTGGAGACGCTGGATGACAAGCCAGGCTTGTCAAATCAGTGAGCTCCAGGCTTGGTGAGAGACTTTGTGTCAGAAAATAAAATGAACACCAGTGACACTGGAAGATACCCAGCGTCAGCCTCTGGCCTCCATGTGCATGTCTACGCACACATGCAGGGGCACTCACATATAGAAATTAATACATAAAAAATAAAAATGCTATAAAACAAAGACATTTTTCTACATCTCTTAAGACATGATCTGCTAAAGTAGCCTTTAAATAAACATAGAAAATTACATAACAAGAAGACTCTTCCTGAGTCAAGGCTGCAGGATATGAGGGGTGCAGTCTGCTTTGTAGAGCAGACCTGTTCCTCAATAGTGGAGTGTACACTGCATTTCCCAGCATCAGGTGCCATTTTCTATGTGTTATGGGATGACAGACACTATTTGGAAAAATCCTGTCAGAACCTTGACATAAAGCAAGTCATTTGTCTATTCTATAACTTCATATATAAGCCAGACTTCCTTCTGTCTACATCACACAAAATTAAAGTACTTAGAAGCCTAAACATTAGCTAGAGGAGAGTGGGAGTGGGTTTTTTGAAAGCTCTCGTGTGTGTGTGTGTGTGTGTGTGTGTGTGTGTGCACATGGATGCTGGAAGACAATCAGGTATCTTGCTCTGTCCCTTTCCAGCATAGTTTTGGAGACAGAGTCTCTCACTGGAGGAATAGGCTGGCTGGCCAAGAAATTCTAGGGAACCACCTGCCTCTGTCTCCCCATATTGATATTATGTGTGTGTGTGTGTATGTGTGTGTGTGTGTGTGTGTGTGTGTGTCTGCCTGTCTTTTCACATGGGTGCCAGGGTTCAGAACTCGGGTCTTATGTTTGCACTATACTGTACCTACTGAGCCATTTCCCCAGTCCCTGGAAAGCTTCTAGTGAAAAGAGTCACATAATCTAGCACTTGACAGGACAGACAAATAGAGTCTGATTTGTTTCTAGAGATGGGAAGGTAAAAACAGTAGGATTTCCTGACAAAACTGATCAAATATTTGTCTGAGCTGCTGTCACTTTCCGTTTCCTTCCAAAGGAATCACAATTTAAGTAATAATTAAAACCAAACCCAAACACATAATTTCCTCTACCTTTCTCCTCCTGCTTGTAATCTGTTGGTTTATTGACCTCCAGAAAAAAAAGGAGCTAATTGTCTTTTTAAGCTTTGTTGTTTTTCTTGAAAATGAAACATTAAAGAAAAATTACGATCATTTAACGTGATTCCTCTCATGTTCTCAGGCTGGAAGAAGAGAAGCCTTGAAGTCAGTGAACAGATGGTAAGAGAGAGGTTTGTAAATCATAGCTCCCACCCCTCAACAAACCACAGAACTACCATTAATTTCCACATACTAGTAAATGCCAGGGGGCAGGGGAGAGTGCCAGCCATCTGTGTGGCCAAGGCTGCGTCCGCTTACTGAGGAGAAGGATATGGCCTTTTGTGAACCACTTGACAAAATTCACAGTGGCCAGCATCCCCAGGAGAAGCCACTGCTCGGCTGTGTGCACACACTCCAGGCTCTAGGCACACAAGAAGCCACTGCTCGGCTGTGTGCACACACTCCAGGATCTAGGCACAGGAGAAGCNGTAGTGTTCTCCAAAGCTATGAGAGCGAGCCTTCAGGGGAGGTGGCTTCCAGGTCAGTTTCAGTTCAATTTCTCCAAATCCTGTGTCCAAAGTCTGTGTCGTCTTCAGCAATAGGGTTTTATCTTCAAGTTCTGGGAGGCAATCAAGGGCTGGGGAAATAGCCTGTGTAAGTTTGGGAGTCTCTTGGACTACCCTGGCCAACAACTCAAAGGAAGGTTTCTCTTGTCTGGTACTGCTTCTTGTTATGTAGCCTTCAGCTATGCACATAAACTCATGCCGAAACATTGTATGTGTAATTTATCAGTAGGTTTTTGTACTAATATGGTTCCCTCTGTTTTTTTAATACTAATTAGGCATTGTTCAGTCTCTCTCTCTCTCTCTCTCTCTCTCTCTCTCTCTCTCTCTCTCCCTCTCTCTCCCTAACTCTCCCACTGCCCTCTCCCCATTTTCACCATTTGTCCCTTGGTAATTCCCATCTCCTAGGGTCCCGCTCACTGCTCTTGAGCTCCTTCTTCCCTTTTTCCTCATAGTTGTTTGTACAGCTCTCCCTGTCTCCCATTTAACACCCCATTTTACCCACTTCTCCGTAGTAACACCTGTCTCCTGTTCTTCTCTCTCAGGTTCTTTCTTTCCCTTATCTTCTTGGTTATTTTCCATTTTCCTGTTTCCTGCAGTTATATCAAGATACACACTTACATATAAGTATTTGGTGCTAGGATCCACAAATGAGGGAGAACACATGTCATTTGTTCATCTGAGTCTGTGTTGCCTCACTCAGAATGACAGTTTCTAGTTTCATCCATTTACCTGCAAATCTCATTATTTCATCTCTCTTTACTGCTGAGTAGAACACCTTTGTTTAAATCATTCCCAATTTCATCTGTAATTGGATATTTTTAGCCCCTGTGGTGGTTTGAATGAGAATGGCCCCCATAGGCTTCAGGTATTCAGACATTTTGTCCCCAGTTGGTGGTAATGTTTTGGGAGGTCTTAGAAGGTGTGGCCATGCTGGAGGAAGTACATCACTGGGGGCGGGCTTAGAGAGTTCAACAAGCCTTGCAGTCTCCAGTTGCTCTCTCTTGGCTTCCTGTGTTCGTTGGAAGATGTGAACCTCAGCTTTCTGCTCCAGCCCCGGCCACCATGCCTCCTGCCACAATGGACTCTAATTTCCTGGAACCATCAATCGTAAGCTCAAATAAACTCTCCCTTTTATAAGTTTCCTTGGTCATGGTGGTTTTATCACAGCAAAAGAAAAGTGACTAATACAGCCCTTGAGTTCAATTAATGCCACCCTTAAATGCATGGGTATATGGCCATCCTCTGAGCATGAGCAACCCATCAGCAGCCCCTGCCCAAAGAAGAGCGACACTTCTTTCTTTAGCAGCCATTGGTTACCAATAGCTTCTTCCATAAGGGTGTGGCCTTGGGAGTTTGTCACCTACCTATGCTGGAATTTCCCATGGTTTGATCTTGTGCAGGTCTTGTACAGTTAACAATGTGAGTTGGTGTCTGCAAAAACCAGGTCATGTTCAAAAGTCAGCATTGCACAGCTCTCCTTGCTACCTGCTACCTCTTCCTCCTCCTCCTGCCAGTTCTTTCTGGCCCAGCTTCCATCACGGTCTCTGAGCCATGGATGGTGGGAGGTTGATACAGATAACCCAGCCAAAGCTGAACACTCAACAGTTATTTATACTCATCATTTCGACCAACTATGAGTCTCTGCATTAAACCACTACCCACTGCAAAAGAAGCCTCTTTGACCAAACTTCTTGTCCTCAGGAGTCTTAATGAATGCTGGAAGCCATGGATAGTTCTTGGCTACATCCATACACAGGTACTGAGCCATACACATACTGTTTCTTCCTATGACACATACCCATGATCAAGTTTCACTTACAAATTAGTCAAAAAAGTTAACAATGACTCGTAGAACCACGATAAAAATATACTGTAATAAAACTGTCATTGTCACTACTGCTATAACAAGCAAATCCTTTGGACACAGTACAGTGATGGTGGCACAGAGGATCTGATAATGGAGACAGCTGCTAAGTGGCTCACAGGTGGGTAGCATAGACAGTGTGGAGACGCTGGATGACAAGCCAGGCTTGTCAAATCAGTGAGCTCCAGGCTTGGTGAGAGACTTTGTGTCAGAAAATAAAATGAACACCAGTGACACTGGAAGATACCCAGCGTCAGCCTCTGGCCTCCATGTGCATGTCTACGCACACATGCAGGGGCACTCACATATAGAAATTAATACATAAAAAATAAAAATGCTATAAAACAAAGACATTTTTCTACATCTCTTAAGACATGATCTGCTAAAGTAGCCTTTAAATAAACATAGAAAATTACATAACAAGAAGACTCTTCCTGAGTCAAGGCTGCAGGATATGAGGGGTGCAGTCTGCTTTGTAGAGCAGACCTGTTCCTCAATAGTGGAGTGTACACTGCATTTCCCAGCATCAGGTGCCATTTTCTATGTGTTATGGGATGACAGACACTATTTGGAAAAATCCTGTCAGAACCTTGACATAAAGCAAGTCATTTGTCTATTCTATAACTTCATATATAAGCCAGACTTCCTTCTGTCTACATCACACAAAATTAAAGTACTTAGAAGCCTAAACATTAGCTAGAGGAGAGTGGGAGTGGGTTTTTTGAAAGCTCTCGTGTGTGTGTGTGTGTGTGTGTGTGTGTGTGTGTGCACATGGATGCTGGAAGACAATCAGGTATCTTGCTCTGTCCCTTTCCAGCATAGTTTTGGAGACAGAGTCTCTCACTGGAGGAATAGGCTGGCTGGCCAAGAAATTCTAGGGAACCACCTGCCTCTGTCTCCCCATATTGATATTATGTGTGTGTGTGTGTATGTGTGTGTGTGTGTGTGTGTGTGTGTGTCTGCCTGTCTTTTCACATGGGTGCCAGGGTTCAGAACTCGGGTCTTATGTTTGCACTATACTGTACCTACTGAGCCATTTCCCCAGTCCCTGGAAAGCTTCTAGTGAAAAGAGTCACATAATCTAGCACTTGACAGGACAGACAAATAGAGTCTGATTTGTTTCTAGAGATGGGAAGGTAAAAACAGTAGGATTTCCTGACAAAACTGATCAAATATTTGTCTGAGCTGCTGTCACTTTCCGTTTCCTTCCAAAGGAATCACAATTTAAGTAATAATTAAAACCAAACCCAAACACATAATTTCCTCTACCTTTCTCCTCCTGCTTGTAATCTGTTGGTTTATTGACCTCCAGAAAAAAAAGGAGCTAATTGTCTTTTTAAGCTTTGTTGTTTTTCTTGAAAATGAAACATTAAAGAAAAATTACGATCATTTAACGTGATTCCTCTCATGTTCTCAGGCTGGAAGAAGAGAAGCCTTGAAGTCAGTGAACAGATGGTAAGAGAGAGGTTTGTAAATCATAGCTCCCACCCCTCAACAAACCACAGAACTACCATTAATTTCCACATACTAGTAAATGCCAGGGGGCAGGGGAGAGTGCCAGCCATCTGTGTGGCCAAGGCTGCGTCCGCTTACTGAGGAGAAGGATATGGCCTTTTGTGAACCACTTGACAAAATTCACAGTGGCCAGCATCCCCAGGAGAAGCCACTGCTCGGCTGTGTGCACACACTCCAGGCTCTAGGCACACAAGAAGCCACTGCTCGGCTGTGTGCACACACTCCAGGATCTAGGCACAGGAGAAGCCACTGCTAGGCTGTGTGCACACACTCCAGGCTCTAGGCACACAAGAAGCCACTGCTCGGCTGTGTGCACACACTCCAGGATCTAGGCACAGGAGAAGCCACCGCTAGGCTGTGTGCACACACTCCAGGCTCTAGGCACACAAGAAGCCACTGCTCGGCTGTGTGCACACACTCCAGGATCTAGGCACAGGAGAAGCCACTGCTAGGCTGTGTGCACACACTCCAGGCTCTAGGCACACAAGAAGCCACTGCTCGGCTGTGTGCACACACTCCAGGATCTAGGCACAGGAGAAGCCACCGCTAGGCTGTGTGCACACACTCCAGGCTCTAGGCACACAAGAAGCCACTGCTCGGCTGTGTGCACACACTCCAGGATCTAGGCACAGGAGAAGCCACTGCTAGGCTGTGTGCACACACTCCAGGCTCTAGGCACACAAGAAGCCACTGCTCGGCTGTGTGCACACACTCCAGGATCTAGGCACAGGAGAAGCCACTGCTAGGCTGTGTGCACACACTCCAGGCTCTAGGCACACAAGAAGCCACTGCTCGGCTGTGTGCACACACTCCAGGATCTAGGCACAGGAGAAGCCACCGCTAGGCTGTGTGCACACACTCCAGGCTCTAGGCACACAAGAAGCCACTGCTCGGCTGTGTGCACACACTCCAGGCTCTAGGCACAGGAGAAGCCACTGCTCGGCTGTGTGCACACACTCCAGGCTCTAGGCACACGAGAAGCCACTGCTCGGCTGTGTGCACACACTCCAGGCTCTAGGCACAGGAGAAGCCACTGCTCGGCTGTGTGCACACACTCCAGGCTCTAGGCACACGAGAAGACACTGCTCGGCTGTGTGCACACACTCCAGGCTCTAGGCACATGAGAAGACACTGCTCGGCTGTGTGCACACACTCCAGGCTATAGGCACACGAGAAGCCACTGCTAGGCTGTTTGCACACACTCCAGGCTCTAGGCACAGGAGAAGTCACCGCTAGGCTGTTTGCACACACTCCAGGCTCTAGGCACATGAGAAGCCAAAGATACAAAGATGAACTCAGTTGGCCATGAGGCCAGGCGGGTGTGGAAGAGTCCACATAACATGTGTGAAATGGGCTAGAGTTCTGACTAGAGGGACTGACTGGGGGTCGAGGCTGTGGACATGTGGAATTGACTTGGCTCCACCGACACAGTCAGCCTGAAACAGTCAATAGAAAACACAAACCAAAGAGGAGGAAGAAAGGAAGGAAGGAAGGGAGGAAGGAAGGAAGGAAGGAAGGAAGGAGGGAAGGAAGGAAGGAAGGAAGGAAGGAAGGAAGGAAAGAAGGAAGGAAGGAGGGGAGAAAAGAAAGGGAGGGAGGAAGGAAAGAAATAAGGGAGGGGAAAGAAAGGAAGGAGGGATGTAGTGAATGGCAGGACGAAGTATGTAAGTTATTGATGGCATAATTAAGGAGTGATTGTAGTCCGATAGTATGATCTTCATGCCTGCCGCCTGCCGTCTTGGCGTTCGTTTTCTTGCTTTACTTCCTCCGTCTCCATCTTCTCCGTCCTTCCGGACTCCCTTCCTTCCGCTCGTTACTTTTACTTTCTGTTCCTTCCTTCCTGCGTTAGTCTTTCCGTCCTTCCTTCTTTCGTTCTTTCGTTCACTTCCCTTATTCTTTCTTTCTTCTTTCCGTCCCTTCCTTCTTTCTTTCTTACCTTCCTTTAGTTCCTTACTATCCCTTCCGCCCTTCCATCTTTCCGTTCTTTCTTTCTTTCCTGTCCTCCTTCCGCCCGTCATTTCCTTCCTTTTCCTTTCCCCCCTTCTTCTATCTTTCGTTCTTTCTTTTCCTTCCTTCCTTCTTTTCTTTCTTCCTTCCTTCCTTCTTTCTTTCTTACTTTCCTTCACATTCCTTCTTTTGTTCATTCCTTCCTCTTCATTTCGTTTCCTTTCCTGTCCTTCTTGCGTATCTTTCATTTCCTTCCTTCCTTCACTTCTTTTTCTTTCTTCTTTCCCCGTCCTTCCACACCACTCCTATACTCCCCTTCACTTAGTTTTCTCCTTCTTTGCTCTTCCCTTTGCCTTTCCTTCTTCTTCCTTCCTTCTTTCTTTCCCTTCTTTCTTTCCCTTCTTCCTTCCTTCCTTCTTCCTCCTTCTTTCCCTTCCTTGATTTCTTTCCTTCCTTCTTTCTGTCATTCCTTCCT